>JAPYZJ010007439.1:0-29352 GCA_030522765.1 Ophioninae sp. B BG-2022a
TTTTTTCGAATCCCAAAATGGTCGCGGCTTCATTGATTCACGGGGGAAGGTTAACGAACGCGGAAACGAGGATCGGCACGAATTTACGAAACTGGAAGACACGCACAAGTGCACCTTCTCTAGCAAATGCCTTGCTAGAGAAGGTTCTCCAACCGAGAGTAAAATTGTCGAAAATCCCTCTCGACAGACGTACTCGTCATGGGTCACCCTCCTGATGGCTATTCTCAACCAATAATGTCAAATTCGATGATGGAAGACTCGGGGGAATTCGACCTTGAGGACATAAACCCAAACGATTGATATCGGCTGGTTAATGGATGAAATTCCACTTCCAGTTCCAGTTTCCAGTAGACGATTTTATCCAGCAACCCCTATTGGTTTTTTGGAGGGAATTCTTTTTTTTAATTAAAAATGGAACGATCATAAAAACTCATGAAATTCACGAAATAAATAAATACTGCTCTTGCTTGAAAAAATGTAAATGTTTGGGTTTGGGTTTTGAGGGAGGGAGAATTCGTCTTTGAGGACTTAAACCCAAACGATTGATAGCGGCTGGTTAATGGATGAAATTCCAGTTCCAGTTTCCAGTTGAAGATTTTATCCAGCAACCCCTATTGGTTTTTTGGAGGAAATTATTTTTTTTTTAATTTGCAATGGAACGATCGTAAAAACTCATGAAATTCACGAAATAAAAAAATACGTACTGCTTTCGCTTGAAAAAATGTAAATGTTTGGGTTTGGGTTTTTGGAGCGGGGAATTCGTTTTTGAGGACATAAACCCAAACGGCTGATTAATGGATGAAATTCCAATTCCAGTTCCAGTTTCCAGTAGACGATTGAATCCAGCAACCCCTATTGGTTTTTCGGAAGGAATGATAATTTTTTTTAAATTAAAAATCCAACGATCATAAAAACTCATAAAATTCACGAAATAAATAAATACCTACCGGTTTTTCTTGAAAAAATGTCGCGAGTGTTTGGGTTTGGGTTTTTTGTTTTTCTCAACGCCTGTCCGATCGAAGACGCGTTTTCGGTCGGTTTTCGATATCTCGCTGGGCGCGACAGCAAAGTATTCGAGGGACGCGAAACGCTGCGCAATAATTACCGCTCGGATGTATCGGACACGCAATCAAGAATGAATTATCGGGTGGTGGTTTACCACGCCCTCTCTCCATGTAGCGGTCAATTCTCTCTCTCTCTCTCTCTCTCTAGGCCACCAACGTTCGACACCACTGTGCAGCATCAGTGGCAGCCCGATTGTCGATTATGTGCCACGACGACAGGGCTGAGAATATCACCCTCCGATTCGAGGGTTGATCTCGCTCTTCCGTCTCTCTCTCTCCTGATCCGTCGGAAGTAAAAAAATTCTCCCAACGAAATCAACGACGTTGATGAAAACGGCTGTTGGGTTCTGGATAATGTACCTACAATTAGATATAATTAGATAATGTATTATTAAAAAAACAATTAAACTGCCAGATCATTTAATTAGAAGTGTATAATTACCCAAAAATTTAAATGACTTTTCGTAATTTTATTAGCAATTTTTTAATTATCCAACAATTTGTCTTGTCGTAATTTAATTAGAAATTTTATAATTATCGAACAATTTGATTGTTTTATCTTAGTTTAATAAAAAATGTGTTATTATTCAACAATTTAATTGTCTTGTCTTAATTTGATAGTAAAAAGTGGAATTAGCAAAAAATTGCATTGCCTTATTTTAATTTAATAAAAAATATGTAATTATCCCACAATTCAATTGTCTTGTAATTTAATTCGAAATTTCGTAATTACTCAAGAAATTAATTGGCTTGTCTTAATTTAATCAAAACTGCGTAATAGCCCAACAATTAATAATAATGTAATTACATAATTACTAGATAACAATATAATTGCTAGATAAGATACTTGGATAATGTATAATGAGAAATCACTCACACTGTCAATTAATTTAATTATAAATTTGTAATTATCCAACAATTTTATTTTCTTGTCTTAATTTTTAATTGCAAACCTGTAATTACCCAACAATTAATAATAATGCAACAAAATAATAGTTCGATCACATTCTCCGTCAATTGACGGAGAATCAATTAAATATTTTAAGAATTTTTCAGTAAAGTTCGAGGTCTGATCATTCAAGAATTGATTTCACGTTGCAGGAAGAAAAAACTCGGGAGATTCGTGGACGTCACTACTCCATTGGGTAATACGCTCGGGATGGAGCTGGAACGGGACACGCACGAGTAAGTGAATTTATTTGTTGAAACAACATTTCATTTCTAACGGATCGTTCTTTCTCTCTGAATTTATGGGGATATCATATTTCGCGGCTCGTTTCCCGGTGTATCCACCGTTCGATGTCGATGCGAATATTGCGGCAGAGGGGAACAAGTAAATCAGGTTAGGTGAGGTTCGTTAGTGCCGTTCGAACCGAAAGTGTACGATTTTCATTATTCCTCCAATGGAGAAAAACAAACCGAACGGATAGAAAAATCATTTTTTGAAATTTTCTGAAACGCAAACTACATTTCCAAATTTTTTTTTTATCATTTCGGATCGTAATCTTTTCCCAAAAATAGGAAAAAATTTTCAAGCGTTTATTGGATTTTCAATTTATAGAAAAAAATGGAAAATTAAAGGTTTGGGCTTCTTTAATATTACAAAAATGAAAGTTTGAAAAAAAAAACGATTTTTACGGTACGTGAAAAATGATAAAAAAATCTTCGTGCTATGAAGTTGTACATCGAACTCCATTTTTCATCGTGGATTACCAACGTTATTATTTTCCGGTTTCAGCATTATCAGAATCGAGCCGATTCGTCATTTTCCAAAAAAACCGTTAATCCGCCGTATCAATAACTTCGAAATTTGCACACAGTATGGATAATAATTCTTGGTCGAGGTTTTTTTTTATTTTTCTTCGGTACACGTAATATCCCCGACGAGTCCAGAGTTCTTTTTATTTTATCTGGATCGTTGCCGGATGTGGACCGGGCGATGGCGAACGACGCCAGAGTTCTTTCTCTCGCTCCCTTTTTCGCGACCCATAAAACCCGAAATAACTCTTGGTCCGAGCGTTGGGTTGCCCTCGGGCGACCGGGACATCGTTGACCAGGGGTTACCCGAGAATCTCCGTTGAATCTCCGCTTCCTCGAGCAACCCCGGCTATCGTGTTTTTTTTTTTTTTCTTTTTTTCGTAGTTACGTCCAGACCCCTTCTCTACTTTCCGACCAAGCTGGACAATATCGCAGTCGGTAATAAATTCGCAATTTCCTTATTACGGATAATGCCCCGGAGTCGAAGTTCCAAAGGGGAACTCAGGCCCTTTCTGCACCCCCAAACCCCCACCCTTTATTTTCTCGACGTATATTCGTTGCATCCATGTAATCTCCTATCCCAACCAATTCTTTTAGAAGATTTTCGTCTCTGGGCTTCCCCTTCCAGTATCATCGATATCACCAAAGGTCAGCTCGAGGGAGCCATTGATAACCCGTACGACGATGAGACGATGGGCTCTCGCATAAATATCTCGACTTCCGGTGATCCCGTCACTTCCGGCCAGCCGCAATCACACAGGGAATCGGGGAGTCCTTCCTCCCTTTTCACATATGTATATGAACAGCCACAGTTCGGATTTCCCTACTGAATACGTCCCTCCAAATTTCCGAGCTTCCAGTTCCAAAATGGCGACTCCAGCGTCCCAGGATTCGAAACAATCGGGCTCGATCGTGAACGCTGGTAGAATTTGTCTTCCACTCTGACTAATTATCAGGCTGGTTTATTTAGTGGACTGATTTTTGAGATTTCCTGCTCGTTTTTAAAGCCCTGGTGGAATCTGGTCTTCTTGGGGGATGTTGTGAGAGACAACGTTGATTTATAATAATGAGACGTGGGTTGATGATTTTTTAGGATCGTGAAAATGGTACTTCCGGAAATACAAATTTGAGGATTGTTGATTGCAATTATAAATTGTTTGGGTTTGGGACTGGTAACACTTTGGTTGCGATGAATTTGGGTTTCTCCAGGATTTTGTAGACATGTTTGGGTTTGTTTGGGTTCCCAAATCGAAACAAATCCAACTAAACCTAGAAAAATGGCTGGCAAATTCATTTCTAGTAGGAATGAATTCGTGTTTTCCCAGAATGTTGTAGACATGTTTGGGTTTAGTATTATTGTCATTTTTTTATTGTTCTAATTGTATTTTGACAGCTGTTCAAAAAGTTCTCGGAATTATTCATAAATGTAAAGTAAAAGTTACTTTTTAGAGGTTACGAGAGGATTTTGAGGGTTGACGTGTTTTTATTGGTTAAAGCCCAAAAGTCTTCAAATAGCCCTCGTATATACATAAGTATTTAATAGAATCTCGTATCTCGTTGGCACGTACGTTATCGAAGGGCGCTATCGCCTCTTCCAGTGTCGCACGAGAGGTTAAATATCCGCCGGGATGATATTCCGTTCTCGCTCGGAATCTGGAGATTGCCGAGTTGGGCGGGAGCAGGATGAAAAAAAAAAAAGATGCGTGCGTATCACGCGCGAAGAAAACAAGCAATATCGCGGACCCCCCGCGGGCTAAGAATCGTTCCCGGAGTTCGACAACCATTCCCTTCCCTATTACCAAGCATTGTGGCTTCCGGATGGAAGCCTTGTAGAGAAAAAAGAAAACCCAAACAAACCCAAACCCAAAAATTCCTACCCTTAAAAATCGGAAAAACCAGAGAAAAATTCCAACCAACCAAAAACCCAAACAAACCTAAACCAAGAGCTTTTTCTTTCCCTAGAAATCTGAAAAAACCAACCCAAATCCCAACTAACCAAGAAACCCAAACCCAAAATTGCCTACCCTTAAAAATTTGAAAAACCAGAAAAAAATTCCAGCCAACCAAAAACCCAAAACAACCCAAACCAAGAGTTTTTCCTTCCCCTAGAAATCTGAAAAAAACAACACAAATCCCAACCAACCAAGAAACCCAAACAAACCCAAACCAAGAGCTTTTTCATCCCCTAGAAGTCTAACAAAAACCCAAAAGAAATCTCAACAAACCAAGAAACCTAAACCCAACATGTTCTACCCCTAAAAATCTGAAAAAAATCCCAACCAACCAAAAACCCAAAAAAACCCAAACCAAGAGTTTTTCCATTCCCTATAAATCTAACCAAAACCCAAAAGAAATCTCAACAAACCAAAAAACCCAAAAACCCCAAACCAAAACAATTATTCATCCTGCTAAAAGCGACAATTTCCCGCTACTACACAACCGCTAATTATTCTCGTTCCATTCTAACCCAACTATCAACGTGACAATATATCCTGTTCCTCTATTAGCCGTTCATCCCGATAGCCATGAGAATTTATTTCGACGCCCACCCGCGGTGCCTCGAGGACTCGCCTCGTTTCGTAATACTGGAAGATTCCATTAACGAAGTTTAATCGATACACGAGCCACTGATCATCAATCGTTTAGTGAAGCTCGACGACGACGACAACGACGCCGACGACGAATGAAGAGGAGTTTGTCTCGCACGTGCTGAGCGGGCGCCTACGTATCGTTGTCCCACGGGCAACTACCACCAGACTGGAATTCACGTTTGCACGTGTCCTCGTGATTTCGTATAGGTATTAATCGAAGAGTTGGGGGGGGGGGGGGGGAGAATGGAGTTTTCTTTTCCGCGGGGTGGAAGAAAGAATCGTTCCTTTCCACGGAGCGCAAAATCCGTTCACGTGTTCTTAACGCGACGATTATTAATCCGAGCTGTGTGACGCCGTGGCGCATTTTATTCGATCGAGGGCCTACGAGGATGGCCAAAATATTTGCAAAAAAAAAAAGATAAGAAAAAAAAAGTGATAAAATGGGACGTCGGCGTCGAGGGTTATCTCGAGCGTGAGTACATTAAAGCTTCGTAAGGCTCTTTGTGATCCTAGATTTTTTTATTTCGATCACGTGTGTCTCGTGCCACCCGCTGGTCCACCCGATCCTCGGATACTCTTCGATTTGATCGGTCGCAGCTAAGCGTTTGACTTGTACGAGAGATTAGGAATTTTTTCGATGAATTGTTTCGAAGTACTTTTTTTTTTATGCAATTTTGAAACTTGTAACCTTTTTTTGTTTCGTTCTGATTTTCGTGGATTGATTTAATCGATTCGATCGGTATCGTGATTAAAAGGGTTATGGATATTTATGAATATTTATTGCGATTACGAATCAATACTTGATTATGATCGTGATCAATACTGAATTATCGTTTTATCGATGTTTATCGAAATTACGATTAGGCTGGCTATTATTTAATAGATATTAATTAATTAATATAAATTGCGATTAAGAATCAATCAATACCTGATTACGATGGTGATCAATACCGAATTATCGTTTAATCGATAATTATCGGAATTACGATTCAGCTGGCTTTTCCTTAATCGATTTTAATTAATTAATATAAATTGCGGTTACGAGTCAATCAATACCTGATTACGATCGTGATCGATACTCAATTGTCGTTTAATCAATATTTATCAAAATTACGATTGAATCGGGCTATCAATGTTAATTAAAGTGGAGATGTTATTAAAGACGATAAGAATGGACGTTCGAATGAAAGCCCTGAGAACGAGGGACCCGAGATGAATTGTCCGGTCCAATTCTCACGAGCTCGTCTACGCTCCGTAATACGAGTAATACATCGGACACTCAACGCCTACAGTTCGCGCGAGATTTGGCCCCAACGGTAAACTCGCGCCATAAATCTTCCGCGTAAAAAAAAAGAAGAAGAAGAAGGAGAAAAAAAAATGTAAAAAGGATCCGAGGAAAGCTCGAGGCTTGTGGACGGATCGTGAAAATTATTCGGCCCAATTCACACGGTTCTTGGGGGTACACGCATAGTAAAGTTTTTCTCGTCTCTCTTCTTGTCGTACAATGGTAATTGGATGAAAAAAAAGAGAAAAAAAAAGAAGAAAAAAAAACATGAATCGTTCCTCACAGGTAATACGAGATACTTCTCTTGACCCGCATCCTCAACCTTTCTCAAGTTCCTCGGCGGAAGAAAAATGAGAGGATCGCTGATGGGACCTGTGATGGTCAAAAATCTTGAAAAATTTCAAAACTTCATCTCTCATCGTTTCGTTAAATCTTATATTTATTTTCCCTACGAATCAATTTCGAGATTTAAGTGATAGAAATTTTCACGATCTGTCTTACCGACCGTGGTACGACAGATCGAATCCACGTTGGAGCCTTAATTAATGATTCAATATGAATTTATTCGTTTTTTTTTTCAAACATTCGTTGGTCCGTTCACCCATCGACATCCCGATACCAACGGATACACGTTTGTACATATTTTCCAATATTTAATACGAGCACTCGGTGAAAAATAAAAGGCGCAAACGTCCGTGTCAGCGAGCGTGTACGCCGTGGCACTCGAGCCATCGCTCATTTTCACCCGCAGCCCGAGATTCGAGAGTTATGGGATTTTGATTATCGGACGTTCGTCCGGTGTTTGCGCGTGAATATCTCTCTCTCTCTCTCTCCATATTCATTTACCGCATCGTTGAATAAACATATATACACGTCCGCGTACATATCCGATCGGATTGGCAATGTAAAATTTCATCAGGAAAATGTACTTCCGTTTGATGAATATCGATGTTTTCCGATAGCCCTTATAAATCAACGATGTGAAAAAAAGTTGAAAAAAAAACAGTTGAAAAAAGATGGAACACAGCGGATAAAAAAAAAGGAAATATCGATTATTTCTCGATAAACGTTTATTGCGATTTAGCGAGAGAACTCGTCTCGAGAAGAATACGATTCGTCGGAAAATAATTCAAGTCAAATTCAATGTGCGATTAAAAAAAACCACTATAATATATAATTCGGTAAAAAAAACCCTAAAGCAATTAACATATAATAATTCTATCAAAACCTACAATTCCTCAAACTAACCAAAATTTTGTCGATTTAAAATTACCATCTATTAACTAACATCATTTTATTACTGACAAAAAAATCAACCCGATAAATCGCCAAAAACTAGCTTTCGTTTTTCCCTCTAAACAAGCCCAAACAAACCCAAACAAGCCCAAAGCCATTGCAAAAAAAGTCTCAACCCCACGTGACTTCAATTTCTTTTCTTCCACTATACTCTTCCTCTCAGTCCAAGTTCCCCATTTCAAAAAAATACTCTCTATCTCTCCCCTACACTGTTATTACTTAGTTCCCAAAATTTCCATTTCCATTTTCCTAATATCATTAATTTCGATCGTAGATTCCAAATTTTCCGGATTACCGTTTCTGTATCGTTTTTTACTTCGTAATTTTTCTACTACTGTTTACATTTTCGATTTTTTTTGTTTTTCATTTTATAAATAATTTTTACAACTGGGTTGGTGAGATTTCACAAATGCGGGAATAACGTACGTTGAGGAGGACCGGAAAACGCGCGTACACACGCCGGACCGGATTTGAAATCCGGGCACGTAGCCCCGGGGCCCTCTCGCGGAATATTAGCCGGTACGAGGCCACTCGCGAGTTTCCTCCCGCCAGAGGGCGGACGAAGAGGAGGAGAAGGGCGAGGGGTTGGAAAAGAGACCAAGGGGGGTTTGGTCGTGCATACAGTGTGTGCATCAACCCCGTCCCCCCCTCTACTTCCTTCCTCAGCTTTTCTCGTCCCTTCGCCCCTCGAGACTTTCCTCTATCTCTCGTATGTGTCTCTCGTTTCGTTCCCATACAGGTTGCCCGTAATACCCTGCCGTTTGTCTGGCTGGGCACGAATTCAGAGCTCCGTACACACCCGGAGAAATCGCAGTCGGGCTTTTTGCACCAAACATAAAATAGACGAGTTTTCCGCTCGAGCCTCCGAGAGGAATCTGAAAACGTTCAAAAAATATAGTTGGAAAGGCTGAGTTGGAAAGGATGAGGATTGAGGGGTTAACGCAGGTGGGTTGGTGATAAGAGAAGAGGAAATGGTCGATGAAGATCCCTGGACAAGTTTGCTAGGGAATTCCAGGGGGATTCCATCAAATTTCTGTTTGGGGATTTTTTTTAGGACTTTTTCGGATGGAGGTTTTGGAAGGGTTGGGAAAGATTTTTTTTCTTGAAGGATTGTTCGATTTTTTTGCAATCCTGGAACAGCGTAGATTTGGAAAAATTAGGAGTTGATTAGATGATTCTAGATTTCGATTTGGTTGGGTTAGGGTAGATGGAAGTTGAGACTTTTACCAAATCTAGAAAATTCTAGATACAAGCTCTTTTCCAAATTTAGAAAACCCGAGATATCCAGCTGTTTCCGAAAACTAGAAAACCCTAGATATCAAGCTCTTTCCCAAATCAAGAATACTCTAAATTTGGGAAAAATCTGAAAATACCCAAATCTGAAAAACCTCAAATATTTTGCACTTTCCAAATCCAGAAGATCCTAGATTTTTTCTAGGGGGTTTTAGACTCGGAAAAAGAGCTGGACATCGGCTTGTTGGGTGGCTGGAAAAATTTCTACAACTCTGAATTGTACGATTTTGCAAACTATTTATCATTATTTTATTACCAATCCTCAGGTATTGTTTATTCGCCATTTTATAGCGTGTAAAAATTGGATCACAAGGTTTCGAAGTTTCCATCAATCAATAATTACTATGCATTTTATCGGACAAGTAGCATCAGAATTCAAATTGAATAATTACCCCGTATTCCAATAGGGTAATTCCTAGAGAATTCAGAAAACGAGGGTGACCCTCAGCGATCACGTGACCCACTGTGCTTGAACCGGAAGTACCGACAAGCATAAGAATCCAATTAGATTCCCACGATCATTTTTTACACGCTGAGAAAAGGGGATGAAGAAGAAAAAAGAAAAAAAAAAACAAGGATAAGAAAGCCGAGAAAAGCTGTTGCGATTTGTTGCCTCGGAACACGAGTTAAACGCGTCCGTACGTCATTCGGTGCGACGTTCTCTTCCTCGGGGGTTGGATTTGCCGAGCGATATATTTGTTTCAAAGTAGTCTGGATTTTCTTCCTCCCATTTGAAATCCCTCGGAGAGACAGAGAACTCGAGGAGGAGCAGGAGGATGAAGAGGGGGGGGGGGGAGTCTCGTTTCTCCTCCGGTTGTCTCCGCCCTCGCGTCCTCTCGTCTGTTTCGTATTTACGAGGGCGGGAGGGCGGAAACGTGGAGAATATCGAAGTTATAGCCCGGCAAAGTGCTCTCTCCCTCTCAGGGGTTCTCACCGAACCCAAATGAGACCCAGTCGAAGAAAATAAATACGAATTCGAGATACGAAAAAAAAAAAAAAATAAAAAATTTTAAAAAAAATGAACAAAATAATAAGGAACAAATATGAAAAGGACTTCTTCGAGTTCGCAAGCTCAACGCTGTATATATATGTATAAACGTGTTTATCGCGAGAGCGGATGTAAGAGAGCGCGAAGCTGGAGAACTCTCGGTAACATTATCGTGTTTTAATTTAACTTGGGAGCCTGCACTTTAATTAGACTTTGGCTGAACGAGAGACGTTTCTCGACACAGTCAAAGTACAAGGAGCGCGGCACTCCCTTCCGTCCTCTCGCTTTTCTAGCCCTAGACGGTATACGCGATTACTACATACATATATATATATATATACCTATATATACTTATATATACATACATATACCTATATATACCTCAATATATCTATCTATATCTATATATGCCTATATATACATATATATACATGTTCCCTGGGAAATAATTGGCCAGTCCTTCCACAATGCGGCACTTTCACGTTTCTCCATCTTGGAGCCCTTAACCGGATAGTCTCTTCTCAAGTTCGTGTCCTTTTCGGAGCTTCCCTCCAAAACTCTTTTCTCCTTTATCTTCGAGTCTGTTCCTCGGCGATTTTCTCACCGAGCTTTTGCCGCATCTTCTTCGCCCCTCCTCCTCTTTTTCCACAGTTTCGAGCCACGATCGCGCTGTTGCCGTTTCGCCTCAAGATTTCAGATTTAACGCGTCGACGGAGGCTCTTCGAGGCACGGATGAGGGAAAGAGGAGCCGGAGAGGAATATCGATGCTGGTGAGACAAAGAGGTAGGAAAGATCCTTTCGATGTATTGCTCTCGCGCCCTCGAGTGTTCCGCGTTGTTTGAGATAATGACATTGCTGCCGAAGCGAGGAGAGAGAGAGAGGGAGTTGCTTTTCAATGGCTTCGCTACTACTCGTCGTGTCGACGAAGCCTCGAAAACTCCTCACTGAGTTGCTCCTTCCAACCGTTCATCCAAACCCACCCCCCTTCTCTCCTCCTCTTTCTTCTCCATACCTTTTTGCTGGAGAGAAACTCTCGATTCCGTTTTAACGAACGAGAAAACTGTTGCGAGTGTCTCACTGAATCCCTTCTCTCTGTCTTCATTTGAACGAGGCATCAATTATTTTTCACCCTGGAATTTATTCCAGTTCGAAGAAGAATCGCTCAGGGTTGAGGCTTTTCTCGACTCCTGGGAACAAACGGTATATGTACAAAAAGGGTCCCCGATGATGATCGGGTAGGTATTGTGGCTTCGAATGCTCGTATCAGGTGGGGTGTCCTAATTGGCAGGAACTCAGAGGGAAATTAAAGCTCTCCCTGTAGTACCGTTGAGGTCTTTCAACGATTCACGTTGTGCGGTATCATCGATCCCTAGGAGGGTTGGCTCGTGTGCCGAATCGATCAGCTAGGTGATCGATATTGTTTGTCACTTTCGTATGCCACGTTGCGTCATCATGGCTCAGGTATTTCTTTGCCTTCGGTTTGGTTGGCGTTTGTTTGGACTTTTTTTTGGTTCTGTTAACAAAAAAGGATGATAAAAGTCTAGGGTTACTCTTATTTTATTTCGAATATAAACCCAAGCAAACCCAAACAGAGCTGGAAGATGAAAGTCTTGGATTAGTTTTATTTTATTTAGAACATGAATCCAAACAAACCCAAACCAACCAAAAAAGAGCCGGAAGATAAAAGTCTTGGATTACTCTTATTTTTATTAAGAACATAAACCCAAACAAACCTAAACAGAACTTGAAGATAAAAGTAAAAAATATAAACCCAAACAAACCCAAACAGAGCTGGAAGATAACAGTCTCGGATTACTCTTATTTTATTTATAACAGAAAAAAACAATACTCGTCGCGTCGAATCGGTCCAAACTTTGACCCCCTTGCTTTTGGAAATCAGGAGAAAAATCATGCCCTCCGATCTGTTCCGAAAGTCGAAAAATTGGACGAGGTTTGTCTGACACGTAAGCTGTGGCACTTGACGATCCTACACTTTCTCCGGATTGTACGTATCACTCGTATTTATGGGCGGAAGACGAAGTAGGAAAGGAGATAGGAAGCGTGGAGGAGGTTGAATATAGGAAGCCTCAGGGCGGAAGGGGGACCCTCTCGAAAAAGCCACGAAATTGGAGGGTTGCTCGGACACGCGTATCATTTGTTACGAACGGGCCACCGCGTCGGCCTATGCCGAGAGAGCTTTCGACGTCACAACGATCATGAATTTCATGCCGGCATTTTCCCTCGTACAACACCCCCTCTCTTAAGCCCCCTTCCCCACCCCCAACGCCACTCGTGTAAACAAACAAGAGGGAGAAAGAGGACCGTGAACGTTTAGAATTTTCACGAGTGCCGCACTTCGTCGTCTCTTCGCTGCATACATGCATATTATTTAAATACGAAATTGGCCGTGTGCCGTTTGTCAGGCCGTTACGTATCATCATCCCAAGTGTTTCATCCCCAAAGTTGTTATTTCGCGTGATATTTGAAAATAAAAAGAAAACGACTCCAGTCGGCTGGAAATAAATAGGGAATCTCCAGCTTCGAAATAGAAATCTTCCAGTGTCGCAATTGGAATCCTCCAGCTTTCCAATAGGAATCCTCCAGCTTCCCAATAGGAATTCTCCAGCTTCTCAATAGGAATCCTCCAGCTGTCCAATAGGAATCCTCCAGCTTCTCAATGGAAATCCGCCAGCTGGCCAATAGGAATCCTCAAACTGCCCAATAGGAATCGTCCAGCTTCCCAATAGGAATTCTCCAGCTTCTCAATAGGAATCCTCCAGCTGTCCAATAGGAATCCTCCAGCTGTCCAATAGGCATCCTCCAGCTTTCTAATAAGAATTCTCCAGCTTCTGAATAGGAATGCTTCAGCTTCTCAATAGAAATCCTCCAGCTGTCCAATAGGAATCCTCTAGCTTCCCAATAGGAATTCTCCAGCTTCCCTATAGGAATCCTCCACCTTCTAAATAGGAATGCTCCAGCTTCCCAATAGGAATCCTCCAGCTGTCCAATAGGAATCCTCCAGCTTCCCAATAGGAATTCTCCAGCTTCCCAATAGGAATTCTCCAGCTTTCCACTAGGAATCCTCCAGCTTCTCAATACGAATCCTCCACCTGCCGAATAGGTATCCTCAAGCTGCCCAATAGGAATTCTCTAACTTCCCAATAGAATTCTTCCAGCTTCCCAATAGACTCCTCCAGCGCCCAAAAAAAAACCTCCAGCTTATAATCCAAACACGAGTTAACACAAATCCCCGTGGGGGAGATAGCCAGGTCCACTGTTCCCACAAGGCGCACCGTTCAGTCATTCTTAAAGGCTATCATTTCTCTGTTCCAAATGTCCGTCAGTATCAAAGTCTGAGCGACCATTAAGGGCAATTAAATCATTTACTGGGGCTTCAAATTCAACACGTCTTTTCTTTCACACCGTACGAGAACGTCCACGAAAAAAAAAATCCTACAAAACGGTCTTGGCAGTTGGTTCCAACCCAAGTCCTCGACGAAAGGACTTTACCCAATCTTTGTACAAACCCACTGAAATCCCAATTGAATATGTTCTCCAGCTTCGGTTTTGGTTTCGCTTCGAAATGTTTTTCAATTTTCTTGCTTTCCGGTTGGATGAGGACACAGCGTTTATTTTCCGCGGGATCGGGCCGATAGCTCGTACTCCCGTGGTCGGATGTACGCCTTTAACGTGTATACTGGAAGACTATTGGACATCGGTTTGCGCAGAAGCGACTGTAACGCACGAAACAGACGTACCGAGCGCTCGTGTGTGTTTCTCTTGCACACACGGTCGTTTCGAATGATCCCCGTGGAGGTTGTTTCGTCGAGGGAACGCAAGGGAGGAGCGGGACGGGGGGGGGGGGGGGGGGGGGGGGGGGGGGGGGCGGCCGGGGGCCTCGGCGTGTATCGGAATACGAGAGCGAGGCTACACCAAACACAACTGAGAAAACCTCGATTGTCCGTGTGGGACGCGTAGGTGTGCTGGATACGTACAAACCCATGAACGTATCCGCAAAGCCCACACGTGTGTATCTACGACCAAGAGTACGCGCTGAAAATAGCCGAGAGAACTCGGCCTCGGTCCTGCTTACGGATAATTCAGCCAATCAGCGTAATGTTCCGAGGGTGGAACCCTTTCCATCATCCCACGATTCCAACCTACGGTATCATCGAGTATTACCTGGATACGGAAACCTCCAAGCTTATCCGCTTTAGAACCAACGTCCAACGCCAAAATTCGACGGATTTTCATGTCTCGTAGCTAACGAAAGTCATCATGGATATTTCGGTGGGAAGAATCACCAGATCCTATCTGTATCGACACTTTCAAACCTGAACCGATACCCTAGTCTTTTCTTTGGTGAGGATTTTCCTGTTGATGATTTTTCGTGGAAGATTTTCTTAGTGACGATTTTTCTATTCACGATTTTTTTTCGAGGGTTTTTATATTAACGATTTTTTGTTGAGGATTTTCCTGTTGAGGATTTTTCCTTGGGGATTTTTTTTTATTAACGATTTTTTGTTGGGGATTTTCCTGTTGAAGATTTTTCCTTGGGGATTTTTTTTTATTAACGATTTTTTGTTGAGGATTTTCCTATTGACGATTTTTCATTGAGGATTTTTATATTAACGATTTTTCCTTGAGGATTTTTCTATTGACGATTTTTTTTGTGAAGATTTTCCTATTGGAGATTTTTTGGTGGAGATTTTTCTATTGACGATTTTCAGTTGAGGATTTTCCTATTGATGATTTTTCATTGAGGATTTTCCTATTATCGATTTTTCATTGAGGATTTTCCTATTATCGATTTTTCGTTGAGGATTTTTCTATTGACGATTTTTCGTCCAGTTCAATATCCAAACCAGGAATTCCGATAAGAAGTCCAGCTGTTTAGTGTGGGGACGGAGCTCGATGACCCACTTGATTTCTATCGGGAAGTTAGGGACGAGTGTAGGAATCCGAGTATTGGATCGGCACGAAAATTTCTCGCGGTTTCTCTATCGAATCGCTTGCCAGCGATTAACCGGAAGTATCGTGGTCTTCTTATCGAAAGTTCGATCGAGGGAAGGTCTGAAAGGTGAAAAGTGAAAGGGGATGTACTCGAATGAAAAAAAGGGGTTGTTATCAGTTTTCGAGGGTAGTTCAAGCGGCGGTATAAATTGTCAATTAATTTAGGCTGGAAAGGCGAATCCAGGATTTTTCAGCGCTCATTTAAAAGCGATTTCGAAACCCAAACAAACCCAAACAAGTCTTGGAGGAAAAAAGAGAAACGGGGATGATAAACTTTCCACATATAAATCGAAAATTCAATCAAGATCAATTAAATCATTAAAAAAGCAATATATATCTTATAATAATTAATCATTATTTACCATCTAATGGCTAATGAGAGAAAATGGTGGAAAAGATTGATCTCGAGATTTTTTTCTCGGGTTCCAGGGAATCGAAGAAAGTAAAAGAGAAATATCGATATTAGATCGAAAAAGTCGTGACGGTCTTCCTCTTCGGATACGTTCTCCACAAAACTCAGAAATCCTCGATGGAACCTCGAAGCTCTTCATTTTCCATCAATGTCTCGATCGAACTCATCGCTTCCGGTTCTTTGTCCTTTTCTTTTCTCTCCGGGTCGTAAAGGTGGAGAGTTGAATTTGCGGTCGTAAAGGGGACGAGTTCGAAGCTATAGCCTCTTTTCAAAAGACTCAAAATTACTTTCCGGATAAGCTGGATCAGACTCTCCGGTGGGGTCTCCGCTAGGAGTCGGTGCGAAACACTATCTTCCTCTCTCTTGATAGATCTCATAGGATACGACTCATAGAGTAAGTACCATTTAGCGTTGAACAACCGAACTCATCCATAGTCATAAAGCCATACACGGTCACCTTTCGACTTTTTGTTCAGTCTCTATAGCTGCTATTCGTTTTCTCCAGATTTCCAAAATCTGCGAAATTAAAATTTCTCCAGATTTCGAAAATCTACGAAATTAAGATTTCTCCAGATTTCGAAAATCTGCGAAATTAAGATTTCTCCAGATTTCCAAAACCTGCGAAGTTTAGATTTCTTCAGATTTTCAAAACCTGTAAAATTAAGATTTCTCCAGATTTCCAAAACCTGCGAACCCAAGATTTCTCCAGATTTCGAAAACCTGTGAACCTAAGATTTCTTCAGATTTCCAAACCCTGCGAACCTAAGATTTCTCCAGATTTCCAAACCCTACGAACCCAAGATTTCTCCAGATTTCCAAACCCTACTAACCCAAGATTGCTCCAGATTTCCAAACCCTACGAACCCAAGATTTCTCCAGATTTACAAACCCTACTAACCCAAGATTTCTCCATATTGCCAAACCCTACTAACCCAAGATTTCTCCAGATTTCCAAACCCTACGAACCCAAGATTTCTCCAGATTTCCAAACCCTACTACCCCAAGATTTCTCCATATTTCCAAACCCCGCGATCTTAAGATTCCTCCAATCCTCGACACTTGGTACAATCTTGAAAAATGCTCTCGTTTGAAAAATCTCGGTAATAATGGCCATCCGCGAAACTCCATTCTCGTTCGTACACTCGCGGGTATTAGGAGGGATCCACGGTGTCTCGGTACTCGACGGGAGCTGCGTGTGCGCAACTAACCTCTCCGCCCGGTCCTCCGCCGATGCTGACGTTCTCCCTCTTCCTCTCCCCCCCCTCTCTCTCTCTCTGACCCCCTTCGCACCATCGCCTCCTTCCAGCCAACTTTTCTCGACCCGACTAGGCGAAAATAGCCGAGGGTGAAACCAAGGAGACCGGATTAGAACGGGCCAACCGAGCCAACCCTCTTTCCTCGTCTTTCGTCCCTCACAACCCGTTTCCGCGTTCCTTCGATCACCCTCTTTTACCCCCAATTCCTGAGTTCCTTTCTCACTTTGGACTTGATCGTGGCTTCTCTCTCGCTCTCTCTCTCTCTCTTTCTCTCTCTCTCAGAATCCAGAGCTTCTTTTTTACACACGCGTTCGCAAGGAGAGCGGGAGGGTTTAGGAGGTTGGAAGGAGGTCTTTGGTCCATCTCAGTCCCGACCCGCGCACGTATTATTCCCCTCGTTCGCCACGTTGGCCCCTCTACGTGTACCGAGCAGCTTGAAACAATGATGGAGGTTAAAAAGAGGCAAAATGTCCGACGCCGATAAGAGAGAGAGTGTGGTCTAGTGGTCCTGCTATCGCGTTGAAACTTCACGGAGGTTTTTGTCGACCTAAAAAAATGTATTTTAAACGTAGAGGATGACCGTAGGATTACAACAACAACAGCAAAGAGAAGATGGAATTTAATCTGGAAATTGGAGAATCGTAGGAGTTTGCGAATTTTCAACTTATGAGGTCTTTTTTGGTGATGGCCTTTTCTGGTGATGGTGTTTTTTGGTGATGGTCTTTTTTCGTGATGGTGTTTTTTGGTGATGGTCTTTTTCAGTGATGGCGGTTGGTATCAACGTTTTCTCTTTCCCTCATCCATCATTTACGCCGTTTAACAGATTTTAGCATCCGCTCGAGAAAGTCGACGGGCAGCTCTCGAAAAAAAGTGCCGACGCTCAACGATACTTTCGAGGATCTCTTATCATTCCGATTTACCAGGCCAAACGAATTTCTACCCAGAACTCAGCTATTCTACCTCCGTCGTTCGATCTTTGATTTATTTTCACTTTTCGAAAACTCGACTTTGAAACCCAATAAAAATACCCAAAAATCAAAACCCAAAATCCTAAACTCCTAGTAACCAAATATCACCAGATTCTTTTGGAATTCGAATATAAGCGGAACCGATCGAAACTTTATAACCGAAATGTCTTTTTTTTCGTTTTTTTTTTGTTCACGGTGTCGGCTAACTTTGTTTCTGGGTATTCGATACGTAGGCTCGTATACGCGAAATTGACAAAAAGTCGAGAGCGACGGAAGCGTGGGCGAGATGATGATTGCGGAGAAGAGGAGAGAGAGAGAGAGGGGAGGGGGGAGGTTAGCGAGAGATTGCGGGGGAGGGGGGAAGCCGTGAGAGGAAAAGGAGGTAGAGACAAGTTGCCCTCCTATTGGTCCACGGGACCCCACGCACGTAACGCTGCCAGATCGATACGCACGCTGCCCAAGCTTCCTATCTCTCCCTCTCTCTCTCTCTTCCTCTCTCTCTTTCCCTCTCTCCCTCTCTCCCTCTCTTTTTATTTTTAACAGCTTATTTTATTTTCTGCAATTTTTTGTTTAAGAATTTATACCTTTATTTGCCCGAAAGTTTTTACTGGAGCATAATAAATCATCATCGTTCTCATTTCACTCTTTCTGATCCTTTTTTTTTCCTTGTATTTCCTTATTTTCCCTGTATTTCATTTTCGTTGTCATTTCTTTATTATTTGTTTTGAATTAATCAGTTTATTCTATTTCTCGTTTGGGTTTAGCTGAGATGGATCTTGATCCTAGGTTCTCACGATTCGTTACTTACACTTGCGGTATTATTATTATTGTTAATAATCGTAATAATTAATAATCGTTATTACGATCATAATTATTGTTATTATTATTATTTTTCAAAATCATTTATCGGTTTTTTCGAAATTTATATTGCTTTAGTATTTTCGTCTTTAAATATTTCTTTATTTTGTTATATATTTATACTTTTGTATCTGTATGATTTTTTATTTTTTATTACGTTAAGTTTTGTTAAGTTTTCTGAAGTTGTTTTAGTTATCTTTTTTTTGTCAGAAATTTGGTAGTAGGGCATAATAAAACATATCATCATCCAATTTTTCATCCAATAGCGAAAAACCAGTGGTTCATTGGCTACTTTTTTTTAGTGTACTTTTTCTCAGTACTTTTCTCTCCCCTTCCACCGTCAATTATTTCTAACAAGGATGATTCTCGTGAAAAGAGTTCCGATTAAGAAAGAAGCCTACTTTAGTAAATCCGTTGATGAAAGACGTAAAGTTGAACCTATGAATACGAACAATAATCAATGTTCCCGCGATCTATAAATCGGAAAGAATAAAAACGAATCTTGACAATTGGGGCTCCATTGGAGATTCTCGTACGAGACTCGCGTAATTTCATTGTTTTCGTATTAACAAAGTCGTGTGGCTGGTCTCTCGCTTTTGTTTGGGTTTGACAATCTTCCCGCATTTTTCCATAGTCAAAAGGCACAATGAGAATCGTTTATTCGCGGAGTTTTCGTGTTTGTCATCGAATTTGAAAAATATCGTCGACGTAAGCCCGATATACCCTCTTTTCGAAAAAGTATCTATTTATATTTTCAATTTGGCCTATTCGTGATCCTGATTTTTGGATGGTGAACGATTTCGCGGGTTTTCCAGTTGGAGGAACCCCAATATTGGGTGTTCCTAGTTGAGCGTCTCGGTCGAGTAGGAACAATCACCCCGCATTCCAAATTTCCATTCTTTTGATGGACAATGACTTTTCCGATTACCCCACCCCTCCCCCACCACTTTTTCTCTCCCTTCAATATCCTAACTCTGGCAAACCCTAGACGAGCTTATTAGGAGTGATCGTTACGTAAACGATCCGTGAATGAGAGATATGAAGTAATGTATAGGGTGATAATTGATCGGAAGAAACGTCGCGATGATAAACGTCGTGTGATGATCCCTCGGTCTTTCTGGATCACTCTTAGCCTCGAAACCCTCGTACGATTCGACTCTAATCGTCAACCTATCCAATGTCCAAACCACGACCTAAGAGAAAACTTCTCCTCGTTCAAACTGAACGAAAGTGACTTTTTTTTTAAATTGTAGAATTTGCTTTTTTTTATTTTCTCAATTTACGCAGATCGAAGACTCGATAATCGGGCACCCTTTTTCGGACTTCTCAGTGAAAGATGAACAAACCCAAACAGAATAGAATTTTTTATGGTAGGGAAAAAAAAATATAATTGATTAGATCGAAAAATTAGAAGAAATAAAAGTAGAAAAATAGATTCGTTGCTTTTCAAAAATGGGAGGTTTTCGAGCCCGAAATCAATCACTGATCTAATATGACACATACATTGGTACAAGTAGCAAAATAAAAAATTAAAAAAAAACGTTTTAGAAAAATTAAAAAATCGAGATTTGAAACTAAATTTAAAAAACTAGAAAAATAGATTTGTTGCATCTTTAATGACGCAAGATTTTTGAGGTCATACCAAAAACACTCACCAAATATGGCTCGTACATTATGAGTATAACAAAAAAACAAAAAAAAAACTAGATTAAAAACTAAACTAAAATAAGCTAAAAAAAATAGATTCGTTGCATTCTTAATGATGCAAGCTTTTCGAGTTCGTAACCAAAACACTGACTAAACATGACTCGTACATCGGCACGAAAAACGTAAATAGAAAAATCAAAATAAACGAAATTTAAAAAAAAATACAGAAAAACGTATGTATAATCCGCTAAAAAGACGAGATGGCTAAACATGACTCGTACATCGGCACGAAAAACGTAAATAAAAAAATCAAAATAAACGAAATTTAAAAAAAAATACAGAAAAACGTATGTATAATCCGCTAAAAAGACGAGATGGCAAGAGCAGTTTCCGGAGTACAAGCTCGGGGGCACGAGGAAGCGTGGATCTCGGTTGGGAAGTGGCGCATATGATTTTTCGCTCAACGGGAGGCAGCATCTCCCCGGCTGTGTATTTTACGACAAAACGACTACTGTCGCGAAGACAAACAAAAAAAAAGTTGTTTTTTTATCCGATTCGAAAGAGCGCCGTATATACGCGAATTTTAATTCGACCAACTCGTTTTCATTTTAATTAAAAAAAAAAACATTTTTTTTTGTTTTTGTTTTACAACTTTTCCGAAATTGATTAAAATCAGTCGACTCGTTTCTCGGATCCGCGGTCGAGAATTCGCCCTCCAGATTGATAAAAGTTTCGTACGTATTCGGGAGTGAAATACCGAAGAAAGTAATTGAAAATCGCTTCGAATGTGTGTGTGTGTGTGTGTGTGTGTGTGTATTTTTTGACCGTGTGCTTGTGGAATGATGGATTCAATCTTGACGTAATTTTAAGGCGCGGAGTTACCAACGAGAATCGCATAATTAGCATGAGAATAATAGCCCGGTAGCTTTCTTAATCAAACTTTTAAATGGGTTTTTCTCGAGCGTTTTGCAGGACGTGGTGAGGGGAAAGGTCGATAGTCTTTGGTCGAGAGTTTCCTCGAGAATGACTCTAGAAGCGAGACCTACCATTGCGATAATTTTTTTTTCTTTTTTTTTTGCAATTTGTAAAGTACTAATCGACTGGCATTAATGCCACGTTCAGCATCGGGAAAACCAAAGGCGAAGAAAGACCTTTTTTTTTTTCTCGAATAATTCGTAATTCATGTACATTCTTACGATGGCAGCGAAAGAGCATCTCGAAGGAAACCGTCGAAGGAAATCTCGATTGACTCGTAAATTCAAAGGATTCAATAATTCTTTTAAAATTAATTTAATTTAGATTATTTTAATGCATTTTACTGTTATTTTTGGTCGTTTGATTATGTAGATTAAAAAACATTATTTATATTTGAGTATTTAGTCAAAATAGGAAATTAAAATAATTTATTCGTACTGAATCAATGGAAATTAAATTGATTAAAATATAACGATACTTTCATTAAAATGCAATTTAATTAACAGAAATTAAATTATTTAAAATACAATGATTATTTCATTTAAATATAAATGAATGATAATTTAATTAAATTTGATTTTGATTAATCAACAAAATCGTCCATTCTTCGAGACAGATCGATTTTTAAGATTCTCATTACAGAATTCCACGAGCGAGATTTCCTCAAAAAACTGAAAAGAGGAGTAGCAAAAGTCATAAAACAAAAAAACCTTTTTTTTTTTATTATATTCGTGGCAAATTTCGAGGAAAATGCTACTTTCGTCGTATTCACGAATCCAAAGGGAAATAAAACGCGTTGGGCACACGAGTGAAAAAAAAACGAGAGCTCAGGAGAAAAAAAAAAATTCGAGCGGGAGTTCCACCGGGGCGGGGCGTTTCGGTTACAGTTTTGCGGGACGTTGCATAGTCGCGGAGTGATGGGGTGGAAATGAAGGAATCTAGGGGTTGTCCCACGAGCTCGTTAATTCGTCGTATGAATAATAAACGTGAGTTGCGCGACACAATCGATGTAGAAAGGGTAGAACGAGAGAGAGAAAGAGAGAGAGAGAGAGAGAGGGCGCGAGCGAAAAGGCTCACACACGGTCACGGTATAATTCGCTCGTCATTCGATTTTCCACGCTTCGCCCGTCCATCTATCATCCATCGAGCAACTACCCCCTACCCCCGTGCCCCTCCATTTTCGCTCTTCGAACTGTATCAAATTTGACGAAAAACAAAACGAAAAAATGAACGAAGAAAAAAAATAAAAAATATAATGTTTCGATGATTGTCGAGGGAGGGTTGTTTCCAGTATCAAATTTACAGAGGTCAGTGGTCAGGGTAGATCGAAAGGGCTGTTGAGGGACATGCATGAATTTCCTCTTTGGAAACAAAACTGATTTTTTTGTATATGCTGATATAACGATTGAGGTAATAACTGGTTATAATGATTACCAAAAACTTCATTTTTTTATAATAATTATCATTATTAACAACTTTATTTTTGTTAATAATAATAATTAACAAAAACTTCATTTTTGATGTTATGTATTATCAAAAACTTCATTTTTGATAACGATAATAACCAAAAATTTCACCAATTATTTCATTATTTCATTATTTCACGAAGATTATTACTAACAATTTCTCGAATGAGAAATTTTCTCACGATGAATATTAGGATTATGCTTAACTGTATAGTATCTTGTATATTTTTGGATTGAAAAAAAAATGATAGATATACCGATTGACTTAAATTGACTAATAAATCCGATAAGGGAGGATCTTAAGGGAACGCGTCGAGCTCGGAAAGTGAGGTTAGGTTGTGCGCGCGTGACGCGGTAGCGATGAGAGAGAGAGATAGAGAGAGGAGGGAAACGAGCAAAATCGATGTTGCTGCTCGTGGCAAAATTTGTTGGAAAGCGTCGAGAAATACGTATGATAGACGTATAGATGGCGCTGGCGTGTGGGTGAGTCGAACGCGAGAGGGAAAACCCGTTGGGCACTTATACACTCGTACCAGTACACTCATGTACACCACTGCGAACGGATTTCAGAGGGCGCCTCAGCGAATTTCAATTTGATTGAAATTCGGTTCCACCGTACCGAATTTCTACCGAATTCCCTCGCGTACGCTGCGCTCGTTGATCCCCCCCTGGCTTATACACAGCCCGGGACGCCTACCTACGCCGGCCCGAAAACTAGACTCTACCCGAAACACGTCAATCGTTGATGGACCAAACCCACACATCAAAACTTCTCTCTACCCCTTCAACGTATAAACATACGTTCTAAATTGGAGTGCGCTCGAATCTACGATCATTTCGCTGGATATTCTACCCTCCGAATTGTCTAGCCCACCTTTCTATGGACGCGCGCGCGCGTTCGCAAAAAAAAAACGAAAAAAACAAAAAAATCCACTCAAAGGAACCAAAAGAACGATTGCCAACTTTCAATGACCCCGGTAACCGTTCAACTCCAACGATCATCTTTTATTCCGTCTTTTTTTTTTAATTTCTTCATTTTTTGTAAATTTCGCTATTTTTTTTTGTTGCTTTTGTGATAACGAATTTTCTTCTTTTTTTTTAGTTTTGCGTTATAGATCTCTAATGGGTATTTTGGAAACGATTTTATCGGCGTTTTGTAACAAAATTCGCCGAAAATTGAGCAAACCCAAACAATAGAGAAAAAAAACCTAAAAGGATTGTTCCTTGTACGTTCTTTAAAATTTCTTCATTTTTCCGTAAATTTTGCAATTTCTTTTTTTTTGCCTTTGCGAAAACGAATTTACTTCTATTTTTTTCAGTTTTAGGTTATAGATCTCCAGTAAGAATTTTGGAAACAATTTTACTCGGCGTTTCCTTCCAAAACGTGCGAAAAGCTAAGTAACCCAACCCAAACAAAAAATAAGCAGGATTTTCATCCTTCTTATGGACAAAAGTGTCCCTCGAGAATTCCGCACCTTAACGAAAATTTCAACAATCGTGTCAGCGAACGCACAAAATTCCTCCGAACCCAAACAATTCCCAAAAAAAAAAACCCCCCTCACTATTTGAAACCGTAATTTTTGTTCGTCCAGTAATAACATCAGGCGGATTCGTCCGTCGAATTCCACGGTAACTCGGCGACGTTTCACGACTCGGTAAATCATCCAAACAAAAAAACAAAACAAAAAAACAAAAAATACAAACCAAAAAAAAAAGAATAAAAAAGATCAGCAATCACGTCTCGGCGTTCGGCACCGCATTTTTATCAGTCTCATCGCGTTACACATCGAGTCCCATTCTACCGATCGTCGCTTTCGTTCTTTTTTTTTTTTTTTTTATCCCGGCCGCGTTGGAAACTGCTCCGGCGATATTGCGCAAGTGAGCCCGCGAACGCGACGAGCATCCCGAGACTTTGGCGTTTCGGCTTGCTGAAAACTACACGGGCGACGAATAATATGATTTTTTTTTTTTCGTTTTTTTTTGTTTTTTTTTTTTTGTGAAGCTTCTTCGCTGCAGGCGTCGCCGGAGACGTCACCGGGTCGTACACAGAGGTGCGCTGTAGTACGCCGTTCGCGCGCACTCGTCTCTCGGTTTCCAGCCTCGGAATACCATTAGCCGGATAATGGCGCGGCAATTAACGGTGTGGCGTGCATAAATCTTGGTGTGAAAGGAACAGGATGCCCCGTATTTAAATAAATAAGTGGCGCGCATTGTCCCACGAGGTTTTCCCCCCACCCTTCGGCCTCTGGACTCGAATTCCCCCACCACTGGGGTCCCCACCCCTTCCCCCTTCCCCATAAGCGATCCGGACGTTCTCCGGCGTCCGTGTAACTTCGGAGGTGAGCGGAGATCGTCTTCTGGGCCGACAAGCGCGGAAGCTCTCTCGGACGCCTCTCGTCCCAGAAATATTCGTGTCCCCGTTTTTTTTTTTCCCTTTTTTTTTTCCCCCACTTTTTTTTTTTCCTTTTTCTCGTCTCGTTACCATATTTTTAACGCTTGTCATCAGGCCGGCGAAGAGAGACGAAACGAAAAAAATGCAAAGTCGAAAAAAAAGCGAGTTTTCGAAGCGGAGGGGTATTGGAGGGAAAGAGGGAAGGAGTAGACGCTGACGAAACACGAATTCCACGACCGAAATTATGGACGAACGATTATTTAGGCAGACTGCGTGACACACATATCAATGTAGGAGGAGAGGAAGAGAAAACTGTGTTTGTTTGGGTTTGGGTGTGTTTTGTTGAAAAGTAGCGAGTGACGGGGGGTGAGGAGGGCGGGGAGGGAGGTGGCGGATGAAATTGATGTTTTTGGGTGTAGAAAATCGATCGATGGAAAAATCGATCGATGGATCGAAAGTATCGAGGTTTTTTTTTAGTGGAAAACTGACTCGTGAATGAAATTGATTTAGATGATTTATTTTGGATAATAGGTGTTGGTTTGATGGATTAGCTTAATTGCAGGGATTTTTTTACGAGACTGGACTGCCAACCCAAACGAACCCAGACGAACCCAAACAAAGCAAAACAAACCCAAACAATCAAGTATCTACGACACGTTTCGTTTCAACAAGATTAATTCGTTTCAGCTAATTCAAAAATCCAATCGTTTCGATTCGAAAGTCTCGAATTCCCGAAACAGAGGAATTTCAACACTCGTCTCGAAAATAGGTTTTTCAAGGCAGTGGAGTTCGATCGCGATATTAATTAATATCAGACACAGCGACTTTATTGGTTTCCAGTTAACGAGGACAGGCTTAATAAAATTTAAATATAAACCCAACCCAACCCAACCCAACCCAACCCAACCCAACCCATAATAAATACCATACGGTAATTCCACCACGATGTACCGGTATTATCTAGCCAGAGTATAGACAGAGGGTTACTACACCCCAAAGGAAATTTCTGATTTTCGTCCATCCTCGTTTCTCCCCCCCTTTTATCTTGAGTCATCACTCCCCCTGCGCCCCTTACCACCAACCCCACCCCCCCTCGATTTTGCTCTTTCTCTCTTTTCGTCTCTTTCTTTCCCTCTCTTTCTCTTTGGGTCTCGTTGACGGGAGATGACATCCATACAGCTCGGAGAGACTCCATAACCGCACAGTGGCGCGCTGAGAGTGACGCGTGGCTGCACACACGCAGAGACGCATCCCCCGCGGTCGCCGGATCCTCGCGCACCGTCGACCCTTCCGAATGAACGAGGGATGTAAAGAGCGAGAGAGAGAGAGAGAGAGAGAGATGGAGAACGTTGGACGTTACCACGTCGGGGTTGCCTCGCCCGTATAACCGATAACGTAAACGGTGATTGGCCCCTTTGGCAACCGAAACAAAAAAATACGGTTCCTGGTCCGGGGTTTGTCCGGCCAAACGACTGTGCCATCTCGAATCATTTGATACTCGCTCAAGCCTCGATATATATATGTATATATGTGGGCAATCTATCGAAAGATATTCATGGGGTTGTTGGATGCTGTTCCGCTTTTGCCGGACGACTCTCGTCATCCCACGTACACCCCAGCCCCCTTCCTCCCTTTTTCCCTTCGACGGCTTCCGACGAAAAGTATCCCTTCTCACTTCGTCATCGACGAAACGCCATCTTCGATCTTTATTTTCTCGCTTTTTCGCCCCTTTTTCGACCGTACACCCTGTCAAACCATAACGGTCGCGTCACGAATGTCTTATTGATTGCACACGTCCTATCTCTCCGCGTTATACATAAGCCTACGATGATGCCAGAAGCGTGAAACCAACGATGGTGATCCTCGAACTACTCTTCCCTTGCCCTGTGCCGACAGAAACGACTTTTCTTTTTTTTTTTTTCGTTTTTTTTTTCGTAGCTAAGGCCTCTACTGAGGAGATATTCGATGGAGCTTCGTGGAGTTTTCAACATAGTCCTGAAATATATTCATTTTTATGGGCATGTATAGGGATATTGTTATTACGAATTGGAACGTCTTGAAACCCTCAACGTTTGGAAATTTGTTTTTTCTTTAGACGATTTGGTTATATCATTTTTATGAGATTTTTATTTTGGGATTTTTCGATCTTATGAAAAAAAAAGAAAAAGAAATAAAAGAGAAATTATTGAAGTTTGCGTTGTTGAAATACAACGAGATATTTTCAATTTATTGATTTTTTGTTTTGATGATTCGTACTGTGAAAATATCTCGAAAGTTTTTGAACGATTGATATATTTTATTATTTTTTAAATATTATATATATATATATATATTTATTTATTTATTATATTTTAAATATCTACAAATATGTGTATAAAAATATATATTTGTTTAAAAATAATTATATAAATAATCATAATAATGAGAAATGTTAATAATAAAATATCAATAATTTTTCTGATGGTAAATATGGCTGTGAAATATTATACTCCCTCAGGGAAAAATAAAAAATCGTTAAAAATGATATACATCTGATTCGGAGTTAAGAAGTAGGATAGTATTCCCAAAAGCTTAGGGCTGACGTTTTAGCATATTTCTTTCATTTACCATCGAATTATTCCGTATCGTTTTTCCTATTTTGACCATTAAAAGAGTTGGCTAAGAAGTCAGGGATTCACCCTTTGCTCTCGATGTATCGGGATGGACTCTCGTATACCGGTCAACTTCCATTTATCAGGATTTCTCCAGTTCGACCCTGATGGACCGAGAGCATTTATTTTTTCACTTTCTCTCCGTTTCTGACCCGATAGACGGATCAACCTTAATCCGGCCTTTAAGCATTCGCTGTTTTTCTATTCCACACTGTAGGTGTGGTCGGCTGGCTTTTTCCCCTTTGAAGCGTTCATTTATACACGGCGATGTCGTAACGACCAGAAAACGATTTTTTTGTCCTTGTTGAGAGGTTAAACTATCGGGAAAGTACGAAAGAGAATTTTATGATTTTGTTAAAGTGATTTTAGTTATTATTTTTTTACAGTAGATTTTTTTCGAAATCTGTTTTTCAGTTCCTCAGGATAGTTCAATCCCTTGAGGTCATTATTGGAGTGACTTTTCTGGTAAATTCTAATATAAAAGGTCTTAAATAATTAATTTGTTATTTATTTATTAATAACTATTGTTTTTCGGGTTTTTTCGAATTTTTGTGCATTTAGTTGAATTTTTTCGAATTTTCTTTAATTTACTTGAAATTTTTCATATTTTCTTGAATTGAATTGAATTTCTTTTTAATTTCTTGTATTTTTGAAGTTCCTCGAATTTTGGCGATTTTTAATATTCGAATATTTTAATACTTCAAAAAACGTAAATTTGTACGAAAAGCTCCGTGACTCTAGCCGATCTGTCCGACAACGCTCGGCTGTTTCCCTTAGCGGTCGCCTCGCTGTCATTCTCGTAATCTTCATCATTGGGACGAAGCTTCTGGTCGTTGTCACTCCGAGCGTTATCGCGCTTCATCGATCGTAACAATAATCGTTATCGTCCCATTTCGTATTGTTTCCTCCAAGCCCGTTGGTGGAACGGCTGTAACCGTTGCATCGTCCCATCGTCTCACGTCCGTGAGAATTCCCGACGTGTTTACCTTTGTGTTTGCAGATATAACGACGATGCCATCGTGTGCACCCTCAAAATAGTTTTGGCTCATCCAATCGAACATTTTCAGCTGATTACGAATATCATTAAATTTTCGTCGAAAGCACTGCACAAACAGTAAAAAAATCGTCTTTTTAGAGATTTTTATGATTTTTTCATGGAAATTTTGGGTTTTGGGGAAAATTAATGGTAGATTCGTGATCAGGGGATCAAATCACATCAAAATAGACCATTTAAAAAATATTAAAAATCCAAAATTTTTGTCGATTTTTGGAGAAAAAAAGTTTTTTCACTAAATCATGGATAACTTTTTTTCCTTTGGGATTTGGCACTCCAATCTGTACTCAATCTCTTCGTTATGATTTTCTCTTCAAAATGCTTTTTTAATTATTGAAATCGGATGATTTTTCGATTTTTGGCAGAATTTCAAAGTTGGACCATC
>JAPYZJ010007440.1:0-17637 GCA_030522765.1 Ophioninae sp. B BG-2022a
ACCAAAACGGTAATAAAGCAAATTAAGAAATGGTGATAGTCCACGACTCGACTAAGCACTTACATACATTAATGTTAATGTTTCTCTTCATACATATTTATTTTTTAATGATTTATTATCCGTTTATTTCATATATTTTATTTTATAATACTTCACTCCCCTAGATTTTTAGAGAGAGAGAGAGAGAGAGAGAGAGTGAGAGACAGAGGAAAGGAAAGAGACAATGATGGATAAAGAGGACAGTTTGAAAGTCCTACCGGTCCACCCTGCGCAAAGAAAGCACCCTGTCTCTCTTTCCCTCTTCCTCTTTGGGTCTCTTCTCACCTCGAAGCGACCTACACAGCCTCTTTCGCCCTTCTTTAACGGCGCTTCTTCTTGGTCGTTTCGACCTTAGCGGTACAAGCGAGGCAATGGTTGGTTCACCGTAAGAACGAATGGAGGAAAACCAAGGAACGAAGTGGGGAAAAAGAGAGGAAGCTACACTCCACCTGGCCCCAACCCCCCCCCCCCCCAATAAATTCCCGTTGAAATCTCGAATCCGCGTTCGCGCGTTCTACACCTAGCCATCGAGTGAATGCACACACCAAAGAGAGGATCGGAAGCTGTGCAAGAAAGCAATCTCTCTCTCTCTCTCTCTCTCTCTCTCTCTTTTTTCTGCTCTCTCCGGAGATTGCAAGGACGATAAACGGCTCTCCAGCCTTTAGTTCTCGACGAGACTGGCCCTGGGCTCTTTCTCGGCTTGATTTCCTTCCTTTTTCTTTCGGCTGTTCCGTTACCTCGTCCTTTCCTATATACAGGGTGACCGGAAATTCGACCTATTCCTTCAAAGGAATTATAGTAGAGGTAATTTGCAACAAAAAATGTCCTATCAACTGGGGTTCGAAAATTAGCTTTTTAATTTTCAGATTATGTAAAATTTGAATGCAAAATTTGTCTTTAAATAATCGCTAACTCTTGGTCTCTCAAAAAAGTATCAAATCGTTGTTTATAATAGCGTATTTTTTTCCTCATTTTTTATTTTAGGCAGAAAGGAAATTCTTCAGAAAACATAAAAACATCAATATTACAATAACCATCAATTTTCGACCCCCAGTTGATGGGACATTTTTTGTTGCAAATTAACTCTACTATAACCCCTTTGAAGAAATAGGTTCGAGTTTCCGGTCACCCTGTATACACATATATATGCGCGTGTGCTTTTATCTTGCTTTTTCTCGTATCATTTGTCTTTTCTCTCTTACACTTATGGTCTCTCTCGATCTAGCTCTTTCTCTTTTTCTGTTTCGCTTCTCCTCTCATTGCACTCACAATGTTTCCGGTCTCGTGCCACCGCCCCCCACCCCTCTCCCTCTCACTCTCTCGTTGTTTTTCCTTTTTGGATCCTTTTTAGATGATTCTTGACTTTGAACTATCAATTACGCTTGATTAGCAATAAACGTAATGTTGTTACTAATTATTAGTAGTTTCCAAACTGCAAATATTGTATTGATTTAAATATCATTTAATTTGGTACTCGATGATGATGATGATGATAGATTTTATTATGGCGGTGGCACTATTGGGCAAATTAAGTTAGTTGTTAAATGTATAGTTTATATATTTTTTTTAAATTCAGTTATTCTTTATGATTGTTGATCTTGTATGAATTTATAGTTTAACTGCACTTTGTTTTCTCTCTCTCTCTCTCTCTCTATTTCTGTTTTTCCTTATTGGATTCTTTTTAGATCATTTTTCACTTGAAATTGTTACTCGCACTCAATTAGCAACGAACAAAAGTTAGTTGCTAATTAATATTAGTTCTCAAGCATAATTATATTAAATTGAATATATGATATATTTATTTATATTATACCATTATTATTGCATATATTACATTAAATTGAACACGATATAGTTAGTTAGTTCTTAAGTACTTAGTTTATGTTTTTTCTAATTAGTTATTCTTTATGATTGTTGATCTTGTACGAAACAATAATACGATGTATTATCTAACTGTTTTATTATTAATTGTTAATTTTTATAATTAATTAATTAACCGTTGTATTATAACTTTTTAACCCTCTCTCTCTCTCTCTCTCTCTCTCTCTCTCTCTCTCCCAGCGAAAAAAACGTCCCCAGGTGCTTTGCAGCAGCTTGCGGTGCATATACCATATCCAGTGTACTTTGTGATATGGAATATCAACACGAGTTATCGAAAATACACAGAAATTTTTAAAAAATATTTCCGTCGGATATAATGATACATATTTTCTCTCGGTTCACTCCGGCAGCTTTCAAACGTGAAACGAAAATTGAAAATTGAAAAAAATATATATTTGAGTAGGAAATCATATTTGCGTTCGATATTTGCGGAGGTCATATTCGATCGCGGAAATGGCTCGTTGGTAGGACTGTAAGAAGCGAACTATAACGCTTTATTGACAATTCTCGATACGCGAACGATGAAAATTGATTCATTAGCCCGAGTGTGCAATCTAACGAATGAATGGCGTATCCGGCAAATGCGTTTCCGTATACTCTATCGGCATTTCCGATAATAAACCGTATTTGTTCGGACAACATTTTTCTCGCCCCCACTCCTTTTTCACAATTTCATCGTTCGACGTCGACGAAGCGATTTCACCGCGAAATGTTCCGCCTGTTTCGATAAAATGAAAAAATGCGAACCAACGAGACCACCTGTGCAGCGAAGTAATCGAGAAAAAAGCGTTTAAAAAGAATTGATTCTCGAAGGCACTTCACGATCTCCGGACTAATACGGAAAGCGAAAGTAACGCATTAAACATACGTCTGTTTGGTAATAGCGTGTACGCCTGCATTTTTTCGTAAAATCCGTTAAAACCTGAATTTAAAAAAAACCTTCCACCAAAATGATAAATAAAGAAAGCGTCATTTGTCTACCATGGATACAGACGACCGGACATTAGGTACATATTTTTATATACCGAAAGAACTCTTCCGGTCGAAAGAAATTATGTCCTGAGTTTGAAGCGACGTAATTTTTTCCAATAAAGATTTTTTACTGAATCCCTTCTCCCAACGTTCTGTAAAAAATAAAGCATCACGAGCAATACCATGTACCTTACGTATATTTTTTTTTCATTACCTTCTCTCCAATCATTTTCACAGTTCGCAGTGCACGTTCTTGTCGGACAGATGGTAAATCGAAATTCACATCGTAAAACCAATTTTCAGGATTTCCACGCTGGTACATCGTATTTTTATAATCGCCAGTGTATTCACGCAAAGTTCATTTCCCGTGATTTTTCCATCTCCAAAATGAAAAACGACTTTGAAAAAAAAAATCGTTGAATTTCACGAGTCCTTCGAAATTCCAGGACGGGACAGATGTGACCATATTATTTGGAAAAGGCGACGAAGCGCAAATTCTGCTGGCGGTTATGCCGCCCCTAGCCCCCTTCTCCAATGATCTCCACCACCCTCATATCACCCAACACAAATATATCTGCATTTGCGTGCAATTTTCGAACTGTTCTGCGTGAACGGATAAGAGGAATGGATTTACGATTCGATTAAACGTGCACTCCTCCTCCCCACAATTTCTCCGGATATTCCCACAACTTCTGGGAGATATCTGATTTTCCTGGTGTAAACCCTTCCCCGATGTGAAACGCACACGTTGCACCATATACTCCCCCTCTTCGTCTCTTTCTCTCTCGTTCTCGTTCTCTCTCTCTCTCTCTCTCTCTCTCTCTCGTTCTCTCTCTCTACTAAGCTACTAAGTATTAAGCATTATTTTTGTATTATCATTATTATTGTTATTGTTACTATTACAACTAGTACATCGCATCTAGGTAAACTGAATTGGTGGAATTAATATCTTATTGTTATAATTTTGTCAAAATGTATGTTTTATATTGCCTAAAGGTCTTGACCAAGGCATAAATACATTATCATCATCATCATCATCATCATCTCTCTCCCTCTCTCCCTCTACAATATAATAATAATAGGAAAGATCTATTGCTATCTTTCCTATTACTATTACATTGTTTATTTCATCTTTATCTTCTCTTGCTTGGTATTATATTATTATATTAGTATTATATATTATATTATGCTTGGTATTATATTATATTAGGTATCTATTGTATTACTTCATCTTACTATACTTCAAAATTATGTATTACTATTAATTATGTACTAAGTTCTATCATCATGTATCTTCGGTTCTTAGAACTAGTTTTTTTTTTTGGTTGTATTATGTGCATATCCTGTATATTCTTTTTTGCCCGAATAGTTTTAACTAGGGCATATTAAACATTATCAATCAATCAATCAATCAATCAATCCCTCTTTCCCTCTCTACCTCTCTCCCTCCCTCTCTCTCTCTCTCGACTATGACTATGACGAGATGACTAGCTTAGGTCATTCTACTTGCATTAGGATCATTAGTCTATTATTGTTATTATTAGTCTATTATTATTAGTCTATTATTATTAGTCTATTATTATTATTAGTCTATTATTATTATTATTATTATTGCTATGATTAAGTTTACGATTATTATTGGTATTATTATTTTATCGTTGGTATCATTATTACTATTATGTTTACTGGTATTACTATTATTATTATTATTGTTAACATTATTATTACCTTTATCATTATTCACTTTTATGATTATTATCTTATCGCTATTTTTGTTTAACATACAATGTATTGAAATATTTTGCCCGAAAGTGTACTGTGGAGCATATTAAATCATATCAAATCAAAAATCAAAAATCTCTCTCTCTCTCTCTCTCTCTCTCTCTTTCTCTCTTTCATTTTTATACACACACTTTGCCTCTGTCCGTCCGTTTCTCTATCCGCCTCTATTGGATCGAGGACGGTTGCGAGAGAATCATCCGAATGCAAATTCCATCGTCATACATGCATACCCGGTGATTTCTATCGATATTTCGAAACGCACGTGACGCAAACGTCGCCGAATCGATGGGGTTTGGAAACTAAAGTTACCAGTGGCGAAATTTTGAAGGAGATTAGCCAGTAAGAATCCTAATGGGAGAACGAAGCGCCCAAGTCTCCAAAAAACTAATCGATTTTTATGTTTTTTTATTTTCTATCAAAAGTTATTGTGAAGCTGCAAAAAATTCAAACTTGGCCATTCAATCGAGTTGAACGGATTTATTGGAATTTTTAAAAAAGTGGAGTTTTAAAAAAAGTGGAGTGCTTCAAAAGTAGCCTTTTCTCTCCATTTTCTTCACAATAAATAAAACGTTTTTTTTATTTATTAAAACTTACCACGATATATAATGTTAATGAAAAATAGCAATAATTTCTAAAAAAATTAATAATAATACTAATAATAATAATAATATTAATGAATAATAAAAAGTCGAAAATTGTTCATCTTGTACGTCGTTAAGTGACGAAAAATTCAAATTCCATTCTATAAAACGACCCAATAAAAAAACAGTGCTGGAAAATCCAACCTTGCGCAGTTTTCTGGAAAATTAGTTATCACTGTCCAGTCGTGTGCATTGTTCGTAGTGTAAAAAAAAACTAAAAAAACTAAAAAAAACTCACAATCGAGTACGTAAAATAACCTCAAAAATGAGCGTACCAGAGATGTTTCCAAATTCTTGGCCCCCTGGTGGCCAGTTTTGTCACAGGAACTCTCGCAATGATTCGTCGCCTAAAGAGATCCTCGAAACGTACGATAAACGAACGAGACGAAATTTAGAGGATATTGCAAGAGGAAACGGTGAAAACGAAAATAACGTGAGCGCTCCATAGGTATAACGATGTGTGCCAATCGAAAGAACGCCAAAGAGAGGAGACCTCGATCCAGTTCTATCCTATCTCTCTCTCTCTCAGTTCACGTATATACACCTGAAAATTGGATGGTTTGTTCGGGACGGACGCGCTGGCGTACAAGTTTTCGAACGTGTGCTGATTACGAAGCTGGACCGGTTTTTTTTTTTTTTTTTTTATCACTCGCTCACACCGTCGAGAAGATAAATAGGAGAAAACAAGAGAGAGAGAGAGGAGGGGAAGGAAGGATTTCGAGACGAGGAAAAAAAAGTGGACAATTGGGGAGAAAACAAAAATCTGAAGGTCCAGTGAAGAGTCTGAGACAACAGTGACTGTAACTCCTTGATTCGTTTCTGACTTTCTTTATCCGTTTTTACGAGCTGTTCTGTACAGCTAGATAAATCAACGTTGCGTTCACTATTGACACAAGTAAATACAGTAGTAATGAAATTTCAGTGTCGTTAAACTTGCAAAAAAAAATATGTAGCTACTCGTTTACGAAACGATCGAACGAAAGGCAAACGAAAGGAGAAAAACTTTTTATTCTCATTTGTCGAACGAAACGTCTGAGAGAAAAAAAACTGCTGTCTTTTTTTTCCTACGTGCAAAACTTCGAAGAGAAAACACGAGGAACTCGCTGTTGTTTCAATCTCCGAGTTTAAATCGCCGCCTGTCCGAGGAACGTTCTTTTCATTCTCTTGATGATTACGAACGTCCGTGTGTACTCTCCGTGGACAAGGTTGCCGGGTGAAACTCGTCATGGAACTGTCCGAGTCGTTGATGGACTTCGCTGAGATCCGCCGGGTCACCGACGATCGATATCCTCCGAACCAATCATTTCCTCATTATATCTGTTGTCACTTCTCACTGGACAGGAGAAAACGGCTCCCTCGTAAAAGATTTAAATTCCGTTTAAAACCTATTTAAAAACGAACCGCCAACCAAAGCCCAATATCTGGGGTTGAAATAAACCCCATTTCTTTCGAAATCGCAGCAGCTCCCGCTTAAAACCGTTAAATTCCGTTTAAAACCTATTTACGAATGAACCGCCAACCAAAGCCCAATATCTAGGGTTGGAAAAAACCCCATTTCTTTCGAAATCGAAGAGGCTCCCTCGTAAAACTGTTAGATTCCGTTTAAAACCAATTTAAAAATGAACCGCCAACCAAAGCCCAATATCTAGGGTTGGAAAAAACCCCATTTCTTTTAAAATCCAAGCGGCTCTCTCGTCAAACCGTTAAATTCCGTTTAAAGCCTATTTAAAAATGGACGTCCAACCAAAGCCCAATATCTAGGGTTGAAAAAAAACCCCATTTCTTTCTAAATCGAAGCAGCTCCCTCGTAAAACCGTTAAATTCCGTTTAAAACCTATTTAAAAACGAACCGCCAACCAAAGCCCAATATCTGGGGTTGAAAAAAAACCCCATTTCTTTCGAAATCCAAGCGGCTCTCTCGTCAAACCGTTAAATTCCGTTTAAAACCTATTTAAAAATGAACCGCCAACCAAAGCCCAATATCTAGGGTTGAAAAAAAACCCCATTTCTTTCTAAATCGAAGCAGCTCCCTCTTAAAACCGTTAAATTCCGTTTAAAACCTATTTAAAAATGAACCGCCAACCAAAGCTCAATGTCTAGTGTTAGAAAAAACCCCATTTCTTTCGAAATCAAATTCCTTCATCCCTGATGACGAAGTTCCAACTATTTTACCAAAGATCTCTCTCAAAACCCAAACGAACTTCAACGACGGTTCTTACCTGAAATTCGAATTGCCCTTCGAAATAACACGAAACGTAAAGCATCCGAGGAAGTATTGCTCGTTCGTAAAGTATTGCTCGTTTTCTCTCAGGAAGCCCGTAACTAATCAAATCGTAGTATAGCTAGGTAGTCACGCCATTTACGTCCGTTTGTTCGGGAGTAGTCGATACAGGGAATACCAGTCGTTTATTTCGTGGCGTCTGAATAGCGAGGGAGAAATGGCCTCCGGAGCGAAGTGTACAAACGAGAGAAAGGGTCAGGGTGCGAGGTCGAGTTACGCGAGTGCATCGCCGATGATAAATCGCGTACGATCACTGCGAACGATGCCGACGGATTCCACGTTCATACGTGAGCTACGGGCTTTCTATATCTGTACGAAAAACAGGCAGTCGCAAAAGTTGCCTGTTCAGGATGGACAAAGTTGCCTTGTCCAAAATTCCATTCTCTCAAACCTGTATTTTCCAAAAACAACACGCGGGGTCATCAAGCAAATTACCAACGCCGTAGAGAAAAAACAGGAAATTTGGATAACCAGCTTGTTTTAGGTTTGTATTTTTTTTTTTTTTTGTAAAATGGAAACAAATAAAACTACCATCGAATTGAAACAGTATTGATGGACTGACAATCTACAAGGTATCAGAAATGACTAGCCATCAGGAAAATTGCCAACGCTGCAACGTAGAGAAAAGAATGATAATTTGGAATACCATTTCGAAATTGTAACTTTTTTTTCAAAAGTTCATTTACTTTTACTGTAAATTGTCAACAAATGGAACTTTCATTAAATTGAAGAAATATTTATGTATTGGCAACCTGCAAGCTAGCAAAAACGACTAGACATCAGGAATTTGGAAAATGTTGGGTTTAAACGCAAAATTACAGAATTCCGTTTTCGAGATAAGGTGCGTTTGGGTTTTTAGGTATCAGGCATCAGGAAAATTGCCAACGCTGCAACTTAGAAAAAAGGATCGTAATTTGGAATACCATTTCGAACTTGTAACTTTTTTTTCTGTAAATTGTAAACAAATGAAACTTTTATTAAATTGAAGAAACATTTGTGTATTGGTAATCTGCAAGCTAGCAAAAACGACTAGACATCAGGAATTTATCAAATTTTGGGTTTTTACGCAAAATTACAGAATTTCGTTTTCGAGATAAGGTGAGTTTGGGTTTTGGCATAGGAGTATTTTAACTGTGCTTAATTTAGCTATGTAGATTATTGTTACGTCATCAGCTTAGAAAAAAATATAAAATTTATGATTTTTTTAAAACAGCTTTAGACTGTTTTATCAATTGAGTACCTAAAAGGGTTATTTTTAAAAATCCCAAACGAAAAAACCATCTTTATAGCCGGCTGTTAATACCGAGTATTTACAGGGTATTTCAAAACAACAATAAGGCTTAGTCGAACATAACCTCTATTCCTTTGTTCACAAAATATACAAATGTTTTTAATCAAAGGAAATATGCAAAGTTTATAATTTAATTTAATTTAAAGTACGCATAAAGCTGAACTTGGCGAATTCGAAATCAAGGAATTCGTAAAGAATCACCCACTTTCGAGGCACCCTGTATATCGAGTAAATGTTTATTCACACATGCGCACTATATATAATCGAAAGCTCGTGCAGTGCGAGCGAGGCTCGTTGGTGACGATAATTCCGGATAACGGCGATGTACGCCTCGATACGGTGCAAGCACGCAGCGAGCTTGTCGGCCGTAAACTCTGGATGGAATTGTTCTCCGTGACTAACACAGAGAGAGAGAGAGAGAGAGAGAGAGAGAGAGAGAGGGAGCAAAAAGGAGAGAGTGAGTTTATTATGCCCTAATAGAAAAAAACTTTCGGCAATTGCTGATGGTAACAAAAAATATTACAAAAACAAACAATATAAAGTTTAACAAAAGTCATAACAAAATGACAATATAACTAAAAATATTACCAAAACAAAAAATATAAAGTTTAACAAAAGTCATAACAAAATTATGATATAACGAAACTAATTTAAAAAAACAGGTAAATATCACCTAAAATAAAGAAAAAATCAGACAGAGGGAGAGAGAGAGAAGGAGATGATGATGATGATGTATTTTTTTTTATGGCCTGAATTTGACTGTTGGACAAAAAAAGAGATAACAAAAACAACTCAAGAAAATTTAAACGTAACATGGCATAATAATAAATGAAAAAAAATGTATAAAGAATATAAAATAGCGAAAATGCTGAAACAATATAAATTTCAAAAAGATAATTATGAATAATAATTATTATAATTATTATTATTATTATTCTCATATAAATGACGAATTGTGAGAAAAAGAGAAGAAAGAGAGCTATAAGAAGAGACAGAGAGAAAAAGAGAGGGGGAGAGAGAGAGACCGTGGAGAACGGACGAACTTTATCTGATTCGCCGATTTGTTATTTAGTGTGAGTTCCTCCAGTTACGATGGTGCGCCCACGTATCCAAAGGTCGTTTCAGTCCATATCGATAATTCCCTGACCTGACGCCATTTTTCACCAGCCCTGTCCCTTTAATTCCATCAAACGACCAGCGGAAAAAACTTCGCACTGAAATTTTGATTTCTTTCGAAAAATCGCCCGTTCGTTCGAGTTCAGCATTCGCGATCATCAGCATCGGGCGAATGGTCGTATTTACATCATTAGGTACCGCAAAATAAGCTTGGACGATGATAATGAGGATGATAAATTTTATTATGCCCTAGTAAAGAATCTTTCTCACAAATTTGAGATAAAACAAAAAAGTTTACAAAACAAATAAAAAGTATAACAAAACAAAGAAAAAGTATAACAAAATAATAACTAAATAATAATATAAAAAAAATACTTTAAAAAAATGGAGCTTTAACTAGAATAACAAAATACGAAAAAATGTTGAAAAAATATACAGTCTTGTCACAAGACTTGACTAAGAGTAGAACTATTCGGAACTTAAACTAAACTTTAAAGTAAACGTAAAAATGAATTAAGAAATAAAAACTAAAAAGAACTAAACTAAAGAAAAAGGGAGAAAAATCTGGAGTTTTGAGAAACGACAATAATGATGATGACGATACCAAATTCAGCGAATCCTTGCAAGGGCCCAATCCAAATCGATACCCTGGATACAAACCCTCGTCCTATTGCCTGTGCGGGCTGTATCCATTGCATCGGCGATCCGGTGTGTCAAGTAATTGGAAATGCGAATTGGACCAGGCAACAATTAATTATCCATGGCTATTGGGCTCCGGAATCGGTCAAGGTGTTTGCCTCACGGATCATCCAAAATTCTGCAAATGATTTGGTTCTGTGGGGTTCTAAGGGGTTTGCGATGGCGCCACGGTCCGAAATGGCATTGATCACGTTTACTCTCGGTTGGTCGTCTTGCGAAGACGCTCGCGTCCTGGTATAATGTCGATATTAGCTCGGATGTGCGTAACAGGACTGTAGCTATAATGCCACTTGTCCAGTTTACTCTTGATGCCAAATAAACTCTATGATCAATTAACCCTCTCCGAAATAATTAAGTTCCAATTAAACCTCGATCAAACCTTCCTTCTATTCACCCAACCGCCATTCATTTGGTCTCGAATTATTTATTGGTCATTTACTGGCCCGTTGGTTACATTCACTGGTAAGAATTTTTTGTCGATTTTTGGTGGATCGTAAAACGTGTTTCTAGACCTAGAGAATAATGGTTGAAAGATATTTCGTTTGTAACTATTTGCTTTTTGTAAAATACATTTCTCAAATGAACACAATGAAAATAGACATAACAAACCCAAACCAAAAATATAACGCAAACTATTATAATAAAACCAAACATAACAAGCTCAAACAAAAAACATAACCCAAACTATCATAATAAACCCGAACATAACAAAAAAACACAACCAAAACAGCCCAATTATAGGAAAAACAAACATACTAACCCTAGTAATTCTGTACTGTAGCAGCTTTTTGGAAAAATGGATCCCGATTTTTTTGTTGTTGAGAAATAACCTAATTGTGTTATAAATAATAATATTATTGACGCGGAAGAAGGTTCCCATCAATTTTGAATTCGGTCTGTTGGATCAGTTATGGTACCCAAACAAATAATGTGTGTTTACATTTCGCGATGCCTCGATGCCACGAAACTAAGTGGTCTTTTTTGACGCAAACGGTATTCGAAAATTTACAAAATTTACAAAATTGTAAAACATGGTTATAAAAAGTTAAAAATCGATAGAAACCTTCTACCGCATCAATAATATAGTTGTCTATAATAAAATAAAGCTATTTATCGGCAAAAAATAAATCGGAGGTCATTTTTCGAAAAAGTAGCTAAAATAAAGAATTATCTAAACCCTTTTCCATAAATAGACAACTGACACTTCATTGTCACTCAACCCAAACAAAGGTAAAAACAGACGTTGCCGTGGTTAATTCTGCCCAGCAGCATTTACGAACCCAAACGACCACGTAATTTTAAAACTACACGGATTATCAATGAATCTCACCTAGCTTATCGCGAAGGTCAAACTTTTTCAAACGTATTTTGCAATAATTGCTCAATTATCGAAATTTGAATTTGGTGAAGTGCCTTCAAATGGAAAAGTAGGGAAACATCTCTGAAGACGCTACTCTCGTTCTCGACTATTAATATACACATATACGACATACTTAGAGATATCGCGATCTCTCGAGCGAAGTCGTTGAAGAACAAAGCCGTTTTCCTCTTCCCTCGTTGCACTCGCGGGTTTTGTTCGCCGGCAAAACAATTGCGTAACGCGGCCAGAGCGGCGTTAACTGTCAGCACCCTGTATGCATTTTCCAAGCTCGTAACTCAACGACAAAGTTATTCCCGGTCCATAAATTATGTGTCACAGAGGTTGCTCGGCGCATACATATATACGTATATGTATATTCGTCTGGGTGGTTTTCGTCGTTGGAAGGCCCGCGGGGTCGAACCAGAGAAAACGGTGCAATTCTCGTCTTTTCTCAAGTTTAATTTTATCATTGGCAGAGTCTTGTCCGAACCGGTTCGTCAGTCGGGAAATACTAGTGTCTGAGTGTCTCCTCCCAAAAAACGAGGTTGGTACACTTCGAATTCGAACTATACGAAAAACGAAGAAACTGATGCAGCTTAAAGCCAGAAATCCCTTTAGAAGCGTGAAAAATAGGTATTTTTTTGAGAATTTTTTTAAAGGGGATAAAATTATCTAATCATTTTCAAATTTTAACATAATTTTATTGAAGTATTCAAGTTTGGGAAAATTTTTTCTTTATGACGATACACAAAATTGCGTCGTTATTAAGGGTCTCTAAGGGTCTCTCTACACTGTAGGCGATAACTCCGCAAATATTCATTATCTCGGGTTTTCCTTTGGTCAGTATATTCTTTGCGTATTATACTTTCGAAATATGTAAAAAAAAACGATTTTTTGAAAATTCTAACGGGATTTCTGGCCTTAACCCGTTAGGGACTGAGTTTTTGAAATTCAAATTTTGTGTTTTTATCTTTATATTTGGGTTGAATGATGACCAGTTAATATGATGAAGACAAAAAAAAATGCAAAATCTCCCAATTTTGAGTTTTAGACTGTTGCCATATGGCAACGCTAGGTTTGTAGTTTTTGATGTATGATCCGTAAATTAAAAAGGTAGTAGTAGCTGATTGCTATTTCAATACTACATTTTTTATAATAATAATAATTGAAAACGTTTATCGCTAACAGGTCGCGAATAATTATTTTCTCATAATGAATAATATTATTTTCAAAAGTATTGTTTATTTCTATTTCCAGACTCAAAAAATTATAGATCGATAAATAGATAGATAGATGTATTTATTATGCCTTAGCACGCTATAAGGCAAATATAAGAATGCTAGTGTAAAAACAAAAAAAACAAAAAATAAAATAGAGTATAATACAAAAATGCAACAAGCAGTGAAAAAAAAAAACAAAAATAATATTATATTATAGGCACAGCATTGATTAATAAATCCACCAGCACTACGTTAAAAATATTAATTTAATCATTAATTTTCATAAATAGAAAAGTGACAAGCACAGACTTATATATTTAATAATAATAATCCTAAACGCGGAAAAAAAAGATCCCGAAAAGTGACGAAGCCGCGAGAGAGCGGTCACCCATTCAAGTAACGGTCCGAGGGAACACAGAGCTCACCGTAAGGGATTAGCGGAGCGGCACTGCGGTGGCTTAAGCGCGTTATTGTTTATTCCGAACTCAGGACAAATAATTGATCGAGGCTTAGCGCTCAATTGACGTGACCGCTAAAACCATCTTAAGGGGAGCCCATCGACAGCGCTAAATCGCCTTTGCGTATATATTTTTAATACCGGGTATTATAAAAGTTTCTTTATCCGGCAAGTAAAGGCTTACGTCTCGAAGAAAATCCGTAAACGAGAAGTTGCGCTGAGACGCTTCTCCGTCGTTGTGGAAATAAAAACGGCATTTCCGCTTCTTTTCCATCTACCCATCCTTCAATCTCTCCCTTTCTCTCATCCCGTTTCCGTTCTCTCGAGGACCAGTTTCTCTGGCTTTGACATAATTGTCAAAGTCCCCAGATGGAAAAGTATTTTTAGGTATATATATATATATATATATATATAATCATTCCGGACTTTTGGATAAACCGATAAAGTAAACAGTCTTGACGGTCTTCGCCCGGAAAACGTATTACAAGTTCGGCATTTTCGTTACTACGTGCTGATTGCAACCTCGAAACTAAATTCTACTTCGAAACTTTGAAAAAATCGTTTTTTTTTTTCAATTTTTTCGAAAATGGATTATATTCAAAAATATTCTCTGGAAAAGATTTTTTTACGGTACGAGTATCGCTGATTAAGCCTATGTTAATTATAATGTGATTTAAAACGTATTACAAGTTCGACATTTTCGTTACTACGTGCTGATTGCAACCTCGAAACTAAATTCTACTTCGAAACTTTGAAAAAAAATTTTTTTTTTTTTCGAAAATGGATTATATTCAAAAATATTCTCTGGAAAAGATTTTTTTACGGTACGAGTATCGCTGATTATGCCTATTTGAATTTTTTTGTTATTTTTCGTTTACAAAAATCTGTGAATTTCGTTTATCTGTGAACTACTTTTTTACTCATGGACTTTAGATAATCGACTGAAGTAGAATTATTTGAAAAATTTTCATTTCTACCATTTTTTTACACAAAAACAGTAAAAAAAACGTGGAATTTTCTTTGTTTCTTTTTTCTCGTCTCGATGTATGAATTATTCTCGAATTTTTGCTAAATAATTTAGTAGTTATAAATGCGTGAATTAAATACGCTCGCTCATGGGAAAACAGCTTTTGCGTATACCGAAGCAGGATTCAAATTTGAAACTTAAAAAATTTAGTCTTCGAATTTACTAAAAATCGTTGAGCTTGGAACTAGAATTATTAAAAAATTCTGTTTTTTACTATTTTTCTGTATAAAATTAGTGAAAAATCATACAATTGTTTATTTTTCTTTTTTTGTCACTATTTTGTAATTTATGCTAGTACATAAAAAATTCTAGTTCAGTCGGTTGCTAGTGATACGTTGAACAAAAAAATTCAAAATTTGTCTCTTTTGGATGGACCGTTGTCAAAAAAAGTTAACCCTACATTTTGGCCTTTATATCAAGCTAGAGCTTTCTGGTGTTCATACAATCTACCACCCCGATCTAAAAAGGTACTGAACGACTTTGCAACGGTTGAAAAAAAATTTAATGCCCGTTAAAAAAGCATTTTTACAAGAACCAGGTGGAGACGCACGCGCTATATCGGTATGCATTCGTACGTATATCTCGCGAAAAGAAATTCGGTCTAATCGCTTAACCCCAGCGGAGGTAAAGTAAACGACTGGAGAGCTCGCGAAAGCCATCCCAGTAAATCTAGATTCCGTTGCTGTATATAAATGCAATGAATATACTCTTCATAGCTATAAGTGTGTTTCGGTGTATTTGTTGTCTTTATTTCTTTCAAGCATCCAGCAGTCTTCTCTCTCGGCACACAATATTAAAGTTCTCAACATCCCCCACTTTCTTTCTCTCTCTCTTTTCTCTTTTAGTCATTTTTCATTTTTAGTTGATTTTTAAATTTATTTTGAAGCTGAGTTTAAGTTATGAATTCGTCTATTTTTAGTCAAGTTTTGTGATAAGACTGTATATTCTTTAAACATTGTTTCAATAAAATGAACAAATTGAAATAAGAACAATGAAATCAAATAATACAGTAGAAATTCTGGATTGAACAAAATAAAATGAACATAAATTAAATTTAAACTAAAAGTAAAATGAAAATAAACACGATAAGCCAAAAACTCAACATGGCTCAGAGTAGAAATAAGAATAAAACAGATCTTAAACTTAAACTTAAACAAAACAAAATCGAAATCCAGAATAAGAATAAAAACAAAGAAACTAAAAAAAATAATAGTAGGAATAGGAACCAAACAATAATAAACCGATGGGGGAGGGAGCGAGAGAAAAGAAGTTCAGTTTTCTGGTTAATCATCATCCGCTGAACAAGCATCAAATTCGTCACCACGAGGAATCCGGAATGTTCGCTTCATTAGAAATTAACAAAATCCCCTTTATAAATGATTTCTCGAAGTTTTCATTCTTCACGTTCCATCGGATGCCCTTTCAGTCGTTCACAACTCGGTTCACCCCGTTTTCATTCGTGGTCGGTCAGGAAACCCGAACTTCGAATGACCAGAAGGCTCAAAATTCCAAATCTGAATAAACCGAAACTACAAATTTCGTAAGTTTTTGGGTTTGTTTAGGTTCGTTTAAAATCAAAAGTTAAAAATCAAACTAACGAACCCAAACAAACCCAAACAAATGTCATAAACCTTTACGAAATTTGTAATTTCGGTCTATTAAAATTCAGAATTTTGAGCTTTCCGGTCAATGGAAGTTCAGGCTTCTTACTCAGCCCCTTAAATTCTGAGTAAATTTTTGGATTCGTTTAAAATTAAAAATTAAAAATCAAAGTAACGAACCCAAACAAACCCAAACAAACGTCATATCCCTTTACGAAATTTGTAATTTCGGTCTATTAAAATTCAGAATTTTGAGCTTTCCGGTCAATGGAAGTTCAGGCTTCTTACTCAGCCCCTTAAATTCTGAGGCTTCTTACTCAGCCCCTTAAATTCTGATTCGAGAATTGCCAGTTCGCTATTTTCCTTGAGAGCACCCGGAGGGCCGTCCACGGAGGGACCCGAGGCACCACCGTGTCGCAGGTGGTTGAAATTCACGAAGAAACTTAAAATTCGTCCATTAGGAAGAAAAAAAAAACAAAAAAGAAAGAGAGTTCTTTCGCGAGCCGGCGAAGCTTTTCGGGTCTTTAGCTCGATCGAAGCCTACGAGGAGGAAAAAAGGAACCGACAAAACATCGCCGATGGATCGATCCTGCGCAGAGGAAATGGAAGGATTGACAAACGGTCCGGATCCCGCAGGACATCCCTTGCTCGATTGTACGTAACGGCGGATAGTCCGGAACGTCGATATTGAGTTATTTCGTACTATTCTACAGACTCCTCCCCCCCCCCTCCGCCTCGGCACTTTCATTCGATCTCTTTTTTTCCCAATCATCCCTCTTTTTCTCGCAGCTGAGTTTCCTTATCTTACGCTTTGAACTCGCACCCTCGTCGTTCTTCGTCCTTTCCGCGCCGTCAGGCTTCGAGCCCAGCTGACCCACCAAATGAATATTGGTGGGTCCCTCGAGACCAAATTAATAACAATTGCGGAGACTCTCTCTGGTATCGATCGAGCACCGCTCGTTTTACCGTCTCAACCTACCCATCCGAAAATTGCTAAATTATCATGAAGCTAGTTTAACGCAGATATGATCAAGATATCTCTGTTCTTTACGATTTTTTTATATCGTGTGGATGTTTAGGTAGTTTTATTATAATTATTCATTATTATTATTACGTCGTTGTAAACTGTATTATTTTCTACTATGATTATTATTATTATTAGTATTATATATAATAATGGGGGGGGTTCCTTTATTCCTTTTTATTCCATGTATACCCATGTGGGTGTTTACATTTCTTTGTTTTTCTTCTCGAGTTCCAATGTTTTCCT
>JAPYZJ010007441.1:0-14711 GCA_030522765.1 Ophioninae sp. B BG-2022a
CATTTGCAACAAAAAATGTCCCATCAACTGGGGGTCGAAAATTGATGGTTATTGAGATATTAATGTTTTTATGTTTTCTGAAGAATTTCCTGACTTTCTTCCTAAAATAAAAAATGATGAAAAAAATACGTTATTATAAACAACGATTTGATACTTTTCTGAGAGACCAAGAGTTAGCAATTATTTAAAAACAAATTTTGTATCCAAATTTTACATAATCTGAAAATTAAAAAGCCAATTTTCGACTCCCAGTTGATGGGACATTTTTTGTTGCAAATGACCTCTACTATAATTCCTTTGAAGGAATAGGTCGAATTTCCGGTCACCCTGTATATTATTAAATAACTTAATAATTTTAATTAAAAACAATTACAAGGAATTACAATTAAAATTACAATTATTAAGGAATTGCAATTATTAATTAACTTGATAATTGTAGGAACTAAAATAATATGGAAAATTAACATTAACATTATTATATCTTTTATAAGTAATTGAGGCATCAGTATGAGATTAGCCGTTTTCAAATCAGTAAAAAATCTTTAGTTAATCTGCTAAACAATTATGGCAGACGTAGGTACATTCAAGAGCTTATACTTACCCAGAGAGTCAAGTCTCGTTGATTCACTTTGCCAACGTTCAATTGTACGTCAAACAAAGCTTCAAGCACGTGTTTACTAAATTCGGCAGAGTCCTCTGCGATCCATTGGTCCCTGACGATAACCGGCCACCCAGTACGTCCGTACACATATTTGTACCACTCGTAAAATGTTTCATCCGAGTTATCGACATCATCTGAGTACAGGTGAAACCGGTCATTTCAAAGAATAATGGATTATGAGGGATTTTGAGTTTGGGTTTGTTTGTCCAGGCATAGCAGATCGATGTCTATAATTTTTTTTAAATGATGAATTAAATACAATAATTTTAAACTTGCTTTTTGTAAATCACAATTTTTGGATATTGCTGCCACGATATCTCAAAAACTACTTGATTCATTCTGCTGGAATTTATACAGGATCTTCAGTACATATATAACTACAAGTTGAACTAAAACAATTAAGATTATTTTGTTACTTTTTTTTTACCAGCTAAATAGAGACTGAAAAATTGATTTTTTTTTTTTCCAAAGCGTACAAAAATGTTTTTTCGAAAACTGACTTCACTTTAGTTCCATGTAGAATCTCAAGTCTCGAAATTAGAATGGGGTTTGGTATTTTTAGTTTCTTTGAATAATGAATGATGGCATATAGATAACGATGATTACTCACGAGATAACAATGAGTGGCGATAAAAGTTATTATTAGAAACTGTCAAAGCTGGAACGAACCTGCTATCATGCAATTTTCAAATAGGAGTTTGATCATTTTGAAGCGCTTCGGTGATGTCCAAGTGATCCGGTCTATCTTACTTTTCATACGTTTTTCAATTTCGATTTTAGCTGTGGTGTACACATCTTCGCTATTACCAAGTTTCGAACGTTCTCCAAATCGACCACAGGTGAACTCGTAAAAGTCGTCGCATGGATCAAGTTCTAAGTTTATGTCGTTCTCTAACCAAGTTGCTGAAACATCGTTCGGTTCGAATAAAGACCAATCCGGTACATTGAATCAGTTATTAAGTATTTACCAACCGGCAAAGAGGCAATCAAGGTCATCGCATCCTTCGTCGATGAATTTCGTCAACAAATCAAACTCCTCTTCATGTTCCGGCCCTACGAGTTCGTTCACATTAATTGTGTTTAATGTCCGATCTAATACACGACGAATCTTTTTCCTCCAATTTCAATAATAATTTTTAATAATTATTATTTTTGTCATTTTCGTCGGTGATCAAAGAACTCCATAACATGGAAATTATTCCAGTCTTTTTTTTTTTGGAAATTGGGGTTTTCCGGAAATGGACGTGATCTCGATGTAGTCGTGGTTGACAAAAAAATATAAAAGTTCACTTTTTGGAGTACTATACATTGATCGAAAGAATTTTAATTAATATAAAGACGTGTATTAGATTTTTCAAAAATGAGGGAAAATTTTTTTCATTTTCAAGAATGAGGAAAAATTTTCCTTATATTCAAAAATGAGGGGAAATTTTCTTTATTTTCAAAACTGAGGAAAAATTTTCCTCACATGATTTCGATGTATTCGTGGTTGACAAAAAATATAAAAGTTCACTTTTTGAAGCACTATACATCGATCGAAAGATTTTCAATTAATAAATACAAATGTGTATTAGATTTTTCAAAAATGAGGGAAAAATTTTCCTTATATTCAAAAATGAAGGAGAATTTTCCTGATTTTCAAAAATGAGGAAAAATTTTCCTGATTTTCAAAAATCAGGAAAAATCAGGAAAAAATTTTCTCATTTTAAAAAATGAGAAACAATTAAAAAAAAAAATTCTCAAAATGTTAAAGATAATCAAGTTTAGAATTTCATTGTCTTTTTTTAACTTTGTAAGCATTGGACTGTTTCTTTAACTTTCGTCACTCTAGCAGTTAACAGTTTTTTTCAAACCTTTGTAACGATAGAATTTGACTTCTTTTTTTTTTTATAAATTCGTAAAACACGTTTGATTTCTCATTACATGAAATATAAATTATAGTTAAGGTACTTACTACCAATCGCTCCGCCATTTGAGCTCAATATATAAATTATACAAATCACAATAAATGTCGTCCACCGCGACATATTTTTCCGATATATTCGATAAACGGAACGAACGATAAAAATCGAACCTCACTGAACAAGTACGTGGAACTACCGCGGATGTGAAAATCACCGTCTCAGATGATCGTAGTTATAGGGCTCGGGCTCGCTTTCCGCAACTATAAAATGACACGTCATGAAGCATTGAGAAATGTTGACGCATATAATGTGGTAATATATTGAATTATGACACAAAGTATAAGGAATTAGAAACCGGGGAATTACAGTTGAATAAATTATCAGACATTTTTCCTTTTTATGAGGAAAACGCGTTTGAACGATGACATCAATCATATCTGTTCGAAAATTGTCACGAGTCTCCATGATAAGAATTTGACATATTTTGACAATTGAATGAATAACCTGGAAGTTTTTTCTTTCATGAGGAAATGGAGTTTGTTTGAACGATAACGTTACAATTCAGGTCGAAAAGTATCACGCGCCTCCGTGATAGATATCATGGAGACACGTGACACTTTTCAATAGATATCATGGAGACCCGATTTTTATTTTCGTAATCATCGAGGAACGTAACGTGGCAATGCTATGTTGTCATTTTAATGAAAAGAAATAATTAAATTTAATAAAACAATAAAAAAAAAAAAAAAGAAGAAGTTGAAAAAAGAAAGAAAGAAGTTAAAAAAGTTAAAAAGAAGTTGAAAAATCATTTAAATAAGTCTTGAATGTTCAATGTTTAATGAAACATTAATTAAATATTTAATAAAACAATTATAAACTATTGATTTACAAAATTCTAATTTTTTTTTCTGAATATTTCAAACACATTAATTTATTGTTAAAAACTTTATAATAAGTTCTGCAAATGAAACTCTATTGTATATAGTAATAGTATATTTTATTCCAAGTATACCCTCTCCGGGTGTATACATAGTTATTCCCCTTTCACGTTGTACATTTGTTTAACATGCGATTTTTTACATTTACTTCGTATCTAGTGCTTATTTAATTTCTCTGCCTTTTCACATCTCTTTTTGACTTTTTTCCCTTTCCTCGTTAGTACTTTTTCTAACCAATGTTTTGAATTCTTTAATGTATTTACATAGTTGAATAATTACTTTTTCAGTTCCTCTGAACTTCAGTTCAGTTCCTATTTCTAATTCCTCCTTCCTGTACTTCCATTTCTGCTTCTCTTTGTTTCTGCCCCCCCCCCCTCCCCTCTTAAATCTTACTATTAGCTCTATTGTATATATATAAAACATTAATTTCATTAATTAACCATTAATTAAACATTAAAAAACAATCGTGAAATATTAATTTACAAAATTTGCTTTTTTTTTCTAACTGTTTTATAAAACATTAATTCCATTAATTAAACATAAAAAAAAAACAATCATGAAACATTAATTTAGAAAATTCTAATTTTTTTTTTTAAACAATTGAAAACAAAAGTACGTTTTTTAACGATTCTAAACATCTTTTGACGAATGAAAGTAACCATCTGGGGGATGTCACTTGCGATGTTTCCGTCAATGTAGGTATGTATCGTTGAAAGTGAAAAATAGAATTTCCGTGTTTCCTTTATTTCCTTGGTTGTGGCGACGGTACACTCCCTGCTCGTTCTCCTACCTCGAACGGAACTTCCGGAAGATCATTTCCGATTTTTCTACACTGGAAAGAATCACGAAGAAAAATGGATGGACCTTCGCCCTCTCTTCACTCTCTTTCTCTTTCTCTCTCTTTCTCTCTTTTTCGATCCATCTCTCTCTCGCTATTTCCTCTTGTTCTGGATTTTTCTCCCAGGACATCCATCTTAATCTAATATTGTGGGAAAAGCAAGATGTCGCTGAGGGCGAGGTTCAACGCCCTTCGGTTACACCTAAGTACAGACTGTGTATCGATGTTATCGATTAACACCTCAGACACGTATTTTTCACGAAAAAGTTACATAAACTTTTTTCAAAATTCACAAAAACGAGCGAAATTTTGAATTTTGAATGTTTTTTTGTTACATAAATTTTCGAACTTTTTTTTTACGTCATTTTTTAAATTTATTTTTAGATCAATCTTTGAATTTTTTTTTTTTTACATCAATTTGTGAATTTATTTTTTACATCAAACTTGAATTTATCACAATATCTACACAATAATACAACAATAAATCTAATCAACAATAATATAAAATCATATTAAAAACGTTTAAAAAAAATTAATCATTTATAAAAAAAAAAACTTTTTGTCTGACCATTAAAAATAATCTAATTTAATTGACTTTATCACATTTAGTGATCGATATACCGATTATTAATTAAGTATTTAATTATTCCATTAGTGATCGATTGAAAAAATCGAAACGATGAAAAATTCCACATCTGTTACAAACAATTTTGAAATTAGGATTATGATCGATATTAGGGGTATGATAGAGATTGACACCAGAATGAATTTTTTTCATATGGGGCATTCCAAGTACGAAAGTTTTCCATGATGGGCATGAAAAAGAGCATTGGAAAGGTCTTCAAGGATTGGAAAAAAAATACGATCAATTTCTCTTCGTACGTGAGGTGAGTGGCAGGAGGGGTTGGAGACAAAGGGGTGGATGAGGATTTGTGCAAGCTGGACAAAGGAATTGTTCCCTGGTGGAAGCCAGGTCTATCAGGCTAGGTGAGTTTCACGAGAAGCTTTATCGAGCTGAGTCGTCTTATCGGACCACGAAGACAGGCTTTAGCTGGGTAATACCTGGTGGGATGATCTCACCCAATCCTGAAGACGATAAGGATGCCTTATAGACATGGACGAGCCAATACATGAATTTTATATAAATCGAATACTTCAGTGAGGATCAACTTGAAAAGACGAGGGGTTTGTAATGAAGGAAGTTTCGTCACAGAGCAACGATTTGCAAGTTGATCTTGATTTAACTTTCAAATTGCTGGAGGCATTTCGTATACTGAGGATATTATACCCTAAGGCGTTCACCCTTCGACTCCTCTTTTACCTTTTTCCCCATTATTTTCCCAATTTTATTCGCCTCGTTTGTTTCGCCTTCCACAGCCTCGAAAACCCAAATATTCTATACACGAAGAAAATCTCTTTTTTTTTTACCAACCCCTGGAAAGGGTGAAAAAAAATTGATCAAGTTTTACTAAATAGGAAATAACTTTTTTTTTTTTTTTTAGGTTTTGACACTCCGTTGTGGGCTCTATCGCTTCGTTATGATATTGTATTTAATGAAAATATAGGTGATTACGAATGTTATCGAATTTTCGGAGAAAGCACTGCACAGAGCAAAAAAAATCGTGTTTTTAGAAGTTTTTTAAGATTTTTTCATGGAAGTTTTGGGTTTTGGGGGAAATTAATGGCGGATTCGTGCTCAGGGGATAAAAGTACATCGAAATGGACTAATAAAAAAATATTGAAAATCCAAACATTTTTTCGATTTTTGGGGAAAAAAAGTTTTTTTTACTAAATCGTCGATAACTTTTTTTCCTTTAGGATTTGGTATTCCACCGTGGGCTTAATCTCTTCGTTATGATTTTCTCTTCAAAATTCTTTTTTTATAATTGAAATCCGATGATTTTTCGATTTTTGGCAGAATTTCAAAGTTGGACCATCGATTTTTGCCAATTTTTCCATACATACCCCTTTGCTTTTCCAAACCCCGCCTATGAATCTCAATCGCATAGAAAAATCCCGCTCGACGACCTTTTGAAATATCGTGATTTTTGAGATTTCGGGAAAGTGGCCGGGGAAGTCGAAAAATTTTTTTTTCCTTTTCTGAACTTTAAAAATAGTCTATTCAACCGGAAATTTTCCGCTCATTACGAATATGCCCGAATTTTTGCCGAAAGTACAAAATTAGACTGGGAAAATGGCAAAAAACTTTCCAAAATATTTTTTTGACATTTATCCCTAGAAATGGAGAGTTCAAAGCATATGAAATAACAGATTTATCTTCAAAGTATAAAAAATGTTTAAATATAATAATTAATTTCAAGTTTTACTCTTATCACATATCAGTTGGTATGACCTTTCCTGCCTCTATGACCTCTACTGAGAAGAATTTCAGACGTCTTTACGATCGATAATTGAATGACATCTCCTAACTACACTTTCCATTAATAAAATATAATTCCATGGCTAAAATGACTTTCGAAATCAAGCAGTACATTTCAACCCAAGGAATCCAAAATGGCACCTTTTTTAAAACAACAACTTGTCTTTTTCCAATAACGTATAAAAACCCATAAATCTTTTTCAATCTCTAGTAATCTTTACGTTATATTAGACTTCCCCATGAGCATGAACGATTCCATGTACACGAGATTTTTATGAGAATATCGACAAAGGATCTCTCCATGAAGTTTGTAATCTTCGAAAGAACGATGAAGCAACGTACGTGACTTTGCATCGAAGTGTCTCAGAGAAAGGTTTCGTCCTTTTTGAAAAAAAAAAAACCAAGGAAAAAGAGAAAATGGACGAGGAAGGAGAACGGTGTCCCTTAGTGGAAAACTCGAGCTCATTTTCATGCATAGAAACTGTCGTTCATCGGTGAGTATCCCCCTGCAGAAACTCGATTGTCCTAACTCCCCTAAGCCAATATGATGAACTTTGGACGTACCAATATTACTGAAAAAAGAATTCCAATCTTCCAAAAAAACTGACTATAATTATTAGATTTAAAAAAAAATTAAAATACCGAAAAAAATATCGTTAGAAAATTACATCGAAATGGACGAGTAAAAAAAATATTCGAAAAGATCAAAATATAAAAAATATAAGAATTGAAATTAAAACATTTTTTTGGATTTTTGGGAAATTAAACATTTTTTCACTAAATCATCGGTAACTTATTTTTCTTTGGGATTTTCCACGCCACTTGGTGCTCAATCTTTTTGGTACGATTTTCTCTTTGAAATGAATTTTGGATTATCGAGTTTTGATGATTTTTCGATTTTTGGAAGAATTTTAAAGTTGGACCATCGATTGAAATATATAAAATAAAATTTAATATAAAATAAAATTTAATATAAAATAAAATAAAATAAAATAAAATAAAATAAAATAAAATAAAATAAAATATGCAATAAAATAAAATATGCAATAAAATAAAATATGCAATAAAATTAAAAAATACATCCCCCAAAATGTTTCAACTCAGAAAAAAAAATGTCCAAGCTCGATTACAAAGTTGTGGAAAATTAATGAAAAAAAAAAAAAACAAAAAAATTACAAACCCAAATCTTTCGTTCCTTGGAGTGAAAAACTCCGAAACGTTTAATCAGCGGTCTCTTGTCGGGACAAGTCCTTACACATTAGGATACACGGTACAAAAATAATGAGCCACATTCATCGAATATTACAAGCGTGCGAAGAATTTTGACATTTTACTCCGATCGACAATAGCGGCCTAATCACCCCAATCTGTCACGCGAAAACGCTCCCTATTTCGAGGTCCGGAAACATGACAGCCAACAGCAAAAAAAGAAAAGTAAATGGCAACGAAAAGGAAACTGGAAAAAAGTATATCGGGATGAAAAATGGTGGCGAGAGAGGGGTAGGGTCCCATGGAATACATGCATATTGCTCCCCGGAGAGACTACGATAACAGGAAGGAAAAAAGCTTGGCGTTCTTCAGCACCAGCTTTCTTTCGATGTTCTCATTTATCGTCTGAACGAAACAAAAAAATCCTAAAAATCTCATGGCTTGTTTGGGTTTGTTTGGGTTCCAATTTTCCTGATTTATTATTATTTTTCAGCATTCAATTTTTTCTTATTTATTATTGTTATTATTTTCCAATATTCAGTTTTTCCGGATTTATTATTATTATTTTTCAGTATTCAGTTTTTTCTTATTTATTATTGTTATTATTTTCCAATATTCAGTTTTTCCGGATTTATTATTATTATTTTTAGTATCCAGTTTTTACTGATTTTTTATTATTATTATTTTCCAGTATTCAGTTTTTCCCGATTTATCATTATTATTTTTCAGTATCCAGTTTTTCCTGATTTTTTATTATTATTATTTTTAGTATCCAGTTTTTACTGATTTTTTATTATTATTATTTTTTAGTATACAGTTTTTCCTGATTTATTATTGTTATTATTTTCCAGTATTCAGTTTTTCCCGACTTATAATTATTATTATTTTTCAGTATCCAGATTTTCCTGATTCATTATTATTATTTAATTTTTCTTATTTATATATCATTTATTATTATTATTATTATTATTTACCCGAATCATCCCCCAAACTTCACCCCCTAAATAAAGCAATCAACGATCCTTCAAAACCCAACGAAAAATAGCTTTTCCTCTGAGTCTGAAGACACGAATCCATCAAACGAGCCATAAATTAATCCGGTCTTGAAACAAGACCAAACATCCCTGAATCATCCCCCATAATTTCAGTCTTTGTATTGAGTAAAATTAACGAAGCTTAAAAAGACGAGGAAAAATGGATTCTCATCAGCGAGATTGTTTCAGGACGCAGAATTCATTAGAGGGAATATAAACGAAGCTACCCCTCAAATATAAAGGAGGGGGTGAAACAAACCCTCATCCCTTCAAGCCACGGATTTGCTTAATGGTTTTAACAGAAAAGGGTTCACGAAGTTACAAGATCTACGATCCTTGAGGCGTTTGAAAGAACACGAAGGTTTCCGGAATCGGGGAGTGGCTCCGAGGGTGAAAATATCAACCCCCCAACCCTTAAATCGAAGATGGGGGTGGGAGGGCGCGATAGGGGTTGAAACAGAGGGATGTAAAAGGGTGAGAAACTCAGGAACCGTGTGACACATTAATCAGAAGAGGCATCGACCCAACTCCCCATTCCTTCATCCCTCATACATATACAGGGTGACCGGAAAGTCGACCTATTCCTTCAAAGTGGTTATAGCAGAGATCATTTGCACCAAAAAATGTCCTATCAACTGGGGGTCGAAAATTGGTTTTTTAACGTTCAGATTATGTAAAATGTGGATGCAAAATTTGTTTTTAAATAATCGCTAACTCTTGGTCTCTCAGAAAAGTGTAAAATCGTTGTTTTTTATTATTATTACTTTTTAGTATCCAGTTTTTCCTGATTTGTTATTATTATTTAATTTGTCTCATTAATATATAATTTATTATTTATATTATAATTTATAATTCTTATTATTATTCTTTCTCCGAATCATCCCCCTAATTCACCCCCTAAATTAAGTAAACAACGATCCTCCAAAGCCCAACGAAAAATAGCTTGTTTATAACAGCGTTTTTTTCATATTTTTTTATTTTAAGCAGAAAATCAGGAAATTCTTCGGAAAACATAAAAACATCGATATCTCAATAACCATCAATTTTCGACCCCTAGTTGATGGGACATTTTTTGTTGCAAATGACCTCTACTATAACCCCTTTGAAGGTATAGGTCGATTTTTCGGTCACCCTGTATATACGTCACAAAGCGAAATGCTCGATATAACGTGCTGCATGCGCGCGTTTTCCATCCCCCAAAAGCTCGGGCGAAAACACCGAGCGTCCAGCCACCCCTTTGGCTCGATTCAACTTCTTCCATTCCTTCAGGAATTGGGCCAACGGTTTCTGCATTACTGACTCAACACACCCCCCAAACCAACCCTTCAACCCCCAAACCCCCCACCCTTTCCCTCATCCGTCGTATTTCTGAAAGGGGTGGTCCCACCCAATCCCTCTGTTTACTTTCATCCACCCTTTTTTTTCGTTTCGTGCGTTTCCGTTAAAGAACGCTGAAAAAACGAAAAAAAGAGTCATCTTTCATTTTCATTTTTGCAGGTCTGTTTCCATTTGGTACGAGCTTTACACACTTTTTTTTTGGCGTCGTTAGAGGCTTGGATGACGGTAAAAAAGACGCTTTTTTTGCGATTTTTTGGTTTTTGATGATTCGTGGATTTTTTGGTTTGCGAAGGAATATTCAAAATGGGGGTGAGTGGAATAAAAATTTGGTTTTTTGGGGGGATTTTTAGGTTTGCAAATTTATTTTTAAAATGGGGGTGAGTGGAATGAAAATATTCGTTTTTTTGGGGATTTTTTGGTTTTTGTTGATTTGCGGATTTTTTAGTTTGCAAAGTGATATTCGAAATGGGGGTGAGGAATAAAAATATTCGTTTTTTTTTTGGGCGGATTCACGTATATTTTACTAGCGAGTTGCTGCTTTTCTATTCAAGCTGGTGCCCCCATCGTTCAATCGCATTTCAATTTTGAAACGACCTCGTTAAATGCAGGGAAAAATGAACGAAGGGGTTTTTCACCCTCTATTTTTTGCTTTTTTCGTCCACTGTGAATTTCTCGTCCTTTTGGGCTGGGAATATTTTCGTTTTTGGTTCACTTAAGGTTAAATTTTAGAATTTAACCTTAAGGTTCAATTTTGAAATTTAACCTTAAGGTTCAATTTTGAAATGTAACCTTAAGGTTCAATTTTGGAATTCAAGCTTAATGTTCAATTTTGGAATTTAACCTCAAGGTTCAATTTTGGAATTTAACCTCAAGGTTCAATTTTGGAATTTAACCTTAATGTTCAATTTTGGAATTAAAACTTTACTTTAGATTTAGGAATTTAACCTTAAGATTTAATTTTGGAATTTAAACTTAAGGACAAATTTAGAAATTTAACCTCAACGTTAAATTTCCTTTATTTTTAATTTAAGGTTAAGGTTTCTTTAGGAGAATAACCTAAAGGCTCCTAATTCAACCTAAACGAATTTAAAGCTAAATTTAAAACTGCCTTTTAGAACCTAATTTAATATTCTACCCCAAACCTGTTGTTTCCAAATTTGAAAAAAAAACGTCCAATAGTTTTCAATTGCCCAAAACGTTTTTTACGACCACCAAGTATCCGAAGTGTTTCATGGGATAATAAGGATCAAGAACCATGTCCAAACTTCAGACGTGGTTCGAACCCTCGAAAGTGCGGTTCTCCAGCTGAGAAAAAAGGATCCAATGAGAAAAGTCCAATAGTTTTCAATTTTCCATGACGTACACGAATTTAACGAAAAGCACGGAGCCAAAGTGACGTTCCTTGTTGGGAGAACCAGGATGGACGTACTTTGCAATATACTGGAAAACTTTTTTCTCCGACCACGAGAAAAAGTGCTATTCTTCATCCAACACCCGCTCGGCAATGACAATCTTGTTGCCTCGTCTTTTCCATCATAACGTTACTTTTACTCCCTGGCAGCCTCGCAAAAATCGATGCAACCTTTTTACTCGTCTTCGTGGTCGTGTGAGTTTCCGTCTCGAGTTTGTACTGTTTTACACGAGAAAAACGAGAAAATGGAAACGAAAGAGCTCTGGGAAATGACTGTTTTCTACTTTCCTCTCTTCGGGAAGCCAACCAAATAAATATCAGGTTTTACAGTATTGGAATACCAACGTGTTCATGATCTAATATCCGTACATTCATGAACCAACAGAAGGCTGTTTTTCTTGATGGATTTCTCGACCCCTTAAACCATTACGGCAACGAATGTTGAAGGAAAAGTTGATCCAATATTGGAAATGATGAATTTTCAAAATTAAATCTTGCCAGACGTGTTTGTGTTTGTTCGGGTTTGTGTGGATTTGTTTGGGTTGGAAATATTGGAAATAATGGATTTTCAAAACTAGAACTTGCCAGACATGTTTGGGTTTGTTTGGGTTTCGAAGAACCTCGCAAATTGGGTTTCGTGACCAAAATTGGGTTTCGTGAATTTTCAAAACTAGATTTTCGCAGACATGTTTGGGTTTGTTTGGGTTTGGGAGAGCCTCGCAAATAGCTGATTTGGAAGTTGGACCAAAATTGCGTTTGATGAATTTTAAAAACTTAATCTTGGCGGACATGTTTGGCAAAATTGGGTTTGTTTGGGTTTGGGATAACCTTACAATAGCTGATTCGAAAGTTGGCACAAAATTGGATTTGATGAATTTTCAAAACTAGATTTTGGCAGACATGTTTGGGTTTGGTTGGGTTTGGGATAACCTTACAAATAGCTGATTTGAAAGTTTGACCAAAATTGGGTTTGATGAATTTTGAAAACTAGACCTTGGCAACATTGGGTTCAATGAACTTTCAAAACTAGATCTTGGCAGACATGTTTGGGTTTGTTTGGGTTTTTGCTAACCTCACCAATGGCTGATTCGATAATAAATTTAATTGATTAATTCGTTGCGTCTTTTTTTTTTTGCAGTATATGCGTCACAGTGGTCGTCCTCAACGTCCATTTCCGGTCGCCTCAAACCCACAAAATGGCGCCTTGGGTGAAACGGGTCTTCATACACATTCTACCACGACTTTTGGTTATGCGGAGGCCTCAGTATAAATTCGAAACGAATCGGTAAGTTTTTCAGGATTTTCGATTGTTATCTTTTTTTTTTTTAATCTCGCACTCGTATCAAAGAAATAATACGAAAGCAATCTTTTCCACCTTCTTTTTTTTGACAGATACAGTTCGGGCAGGGTTCTCATGAGAACGGTAAGGGGCAAAGAAAAAACTTGCTATTATCCTTATCATCCATCGAACCAGGAAGACCCGGACGGGCACCTTACTCCCCAAAGGTTTCACAGTCGCGTACAGTCGAAAGAGGATCTTTCGCCTTCGAGGTAAAAATCTTCACTTTTATCAACGAAAAAGGAAACTCCATTCTTCTCTGTTACCTATCCAATTAAGGAAACCTAAAGATGTCAATTAATTAATAGCAATTACTCCTCTCTCTCGTTTGGGTTTGTTTGGGTTTTGGCATGTATGTCGTGTGGTGATAAAAAAATTCAATTAAATTAATAACATTAATTTAATTGATTTCCATTCATTCAAGTAGTTCAATTCATTCGATGGATTAAAACTACTTTCAATTACTTCAATTATTTTCAATTATTTCAATTATTTTCAATTATTTCAATTATTTTCAATTATTTCAATTATTTTCAATTATTTCAATTATTTTCAATTATTTTCAATTATTTCAATTATTTTCAATTATTTCAATTATTTTCAGTTATTTCAATTATTTTCAATTATTTCAATTATTTTCAATTATTTCAATTATTTTCAATTATTTCAACTATTTTCAATTATTTTCAATTATTTCAATTATTTTCAATTATTTCAATTATTTCAATTTTGATTAATTCAGTTTATTTGATTTCCGTTCGTATAAGCTTGTTTTTTATTTTTTATTTTTTACTATCTTTGACCACTCTTGTCGTTCGTTGGCGTTCAGCTTAGCGGATGGCGCGAGATTCGGCGGAAGTTGCCTGATACACGGACCACCCTTGCCACCGTTGCCTTTGCATCCCGAGTGCGATGATCTTACCGGAGCTGCGGCAATAGAGGAGGTCAAGAGTCCAGTACTACGTACACCACCGGCCTTCTCGCACTCCAACTGTCCACCCGAGGTCCACAGATCTTGCATATGCGTGCGTTTCATAGCCGAGCACACGAAAATGCTCGAAGATTCCACCAAGGTAAAAACAATATTGATAATTATAAATTCATACTCGATTTCTTAGTGCATAAAAAGGAATTTCATTTTTTCTCTTCATTTTTCTTTTTTGCCTTTTTGATTTTTTACTATGATTTTGACTTTTCGACCATTTTTCAATGGCCTCTTTACCGGAATCGTCATTTTTTATCCGATCAACGGTTTTTCTCGTTTTTTTCACCACCCCCTCCCTTCCACATCCTTAAATCCAAATTCGAAAGAAATTGGAAAAATCGGATCGTTTTTGCGTTTTTTTTTTTAGGTTAAGGAGGATTGGAAATACGTCGCGATGGTTCTCGACAGGCTATTCCTCTGGATATTCACGTTAGCCGTTCTCGTCGGTACGGCTGGCATAATATTACAAGCCCCAACATTGTACGACGACAGAGTTCCTATCGACAAGAAATTCAGCGAGTTCGCGACGACGACGGTCGTACGATGTCCGCCACAGTAGTCTCCGCCCGAGCCCTGCACCGTAGAAAAAGACTAACCCTAGGTAACCTTCCCTAGGTGTTTTTCGTCCTGATCTCCATCAACCCCCCCCCCCCCCGTTCACGCTACTGCCCACC
>JAPYZJ010007443.1:0-15543 GCA_030522765.1 Ophioninae sp. B BG-2022a
ACAAATTTTTACGATTTTTTTTCGCCGAGAAATTCGATTTTTCGTCCGGATAGAAAAATTATTGGATGCCTAATACTTTTGGCCAAGGCTGTATATATCGCAGTCTCCGAGAGTTTTACCAAGCAAATAACATATCTCTGGAAACGAAGCTCACCGGAATTCAACTCTTCTATCTCTGTTGATCCCAGTACTCGCTCCCGTCGCATGAAAAAGACACAGACGAGACCAAGTTTCCGTGAGTTTCCGTTGAATCTCGAATAAACGATATATCGTTGGAGTTCTCGAACGGTAACTACCGAGCTGAAATTACGTGTGCAGTTTTGGCTCTGGGCATTTCTCCACTAAGGATCGAAACGAGAATCTGCACGGTTTTGTACCAAGAAGTACATCCTCGTCACAAAAGGGATATATCATGTAAACGTAAGTTTCGTCTCTGCTCGTACACCAATTTTGCTTTGCACAATCCTCGAACCGACTGCGACGCGTTCATACACCTGAAAGCTTTCAGCTGGTACTTATGGGCCATTCTCTGCGAAGGGAGTTTCTCTACGATCGTAATGCTTTAAAAACTTCTAAACAACAATTCAGTACTAAAACAGCATTTTTTCTTCTTTTCCATCAAAACCTGTCCTTTCCATCAAAAACTTGCGAAGTCGACCATTTTAATGATTCCCTGTAGTTTTCGTTCATTATAGGTTCATTGTAGAAATCAGCACGTGTGAAGGCTACTCGTGAATTGAAAATTGCTTAAAAAATTTTTTATTAAAATTATAAAATATTCTATGTGTACGTTTGGACAAGATAATCGGTAATTCGAATAAATTTTCCCATTTCGTTTCTTGGTTTCTGTTGTAAGAAAAAACAGTACAAATTGACTCATCGTCAACGAAGGGTCAGAAGTTCGTGAACGTTTGCGCTTCGCCGATGGCGGATACTTAAAAAATGACCGTGCAAACTGATAAAACAAGGTTTGACAATTTGTGATGGAAAGCTCCAAGCACATCTTATAATTTCAGGTGCAGTCGTGACGTAGTGACGTTACGGCGTATTCTATATATTTTCTCTGCTCCCGTATATTTGTCACGGAAATAATTAATTAACACAGTCGGAATGAACCGGAGCGGAAGCACGACGAGGAACGGTTTCTCCGCTCTTCCACGTTCCGTTCGTTTTTAACCCAGAACCCTCTTCCGTTAAACCGTCGTCTTCGGCTCTCTCGCTCCCTCGTTTTCTTTCCTCATCATATTTCCCACTTGCTCGTTTTAACTTTCCTCTATCCACAGAGAACGAGTTAATTTTCTACCCGAGTCGCTTCCCGAAAGCTCATAAATCTACGTATATTTTTCATCTCGCGTTACTTCCTTCTCGTTATTGTTGAAAAGCTTCGTTATTTGTTTTCTTCTTGTTTTTTTCCTTTTTCTCTTTTTTTTAGCACACTCTGTGCGAAGTCCTGTTCACACAGAAATTCTGGTTATTAGTGTGCTGTAACCCCCTTAACGCGAGCGTCGTTATCAAAATATATTTGATATACGATTTTACGCCCTTAATCATTGATTTTCCAAAATGGCTGAAACCTCTTAAAAACAAATGAATCTCCCATACGAAATTGCACTCTCGATTCTACCCCCTTAAGCATCGATTTCCTATAGAGGCTGGAACCCCTTAAAAATAAATGAATCTCCCATACGAAATTGCACTCTCGATTCTATCCCCTTAAACATCGATTTCCCAAAGCCGCTGAAATCCCTTAAAAACGAACGATCCTCTATACGAAATTTCACTTCCGATTTTAACCCCTTAATTATCGATTTCCTCAAAAATGATAAATACCGTTATCTCACAGATTCTATCTTATTAAAAATCCGTTTAAAAATACATTTTCAAAAAACTTGCCGGTTTCTGAAGCGCTGAGGGAGAAAACGACGTATGAAAATAAGCTTGAGTTCTTGACGAGTGGAAAATGAAAACAGTGGTAGTAACAAAAACAGTAAATGACGGAAGATCCGGCGAAAGAAAAGCAGAAGGAATCGTCCTTTTTCGATGTCTTCTGATACGTAGATTATCGTATAAAAGTACATATTTACGTATATATATACAGGGTGGGTCAATAATTATGAGCACCTTGGATATCTTCGAAATGAAATTGCTCATTACGAAAGGGACGATTCGTCATCGATAACGGTTTTTTTTTGCAAACGGAGGTACTTCGGACCCTTAAAGGTCAACGCCATTTTAAAATCGATCGGGATGTTTGTTTTTCCTGTATTATGATAGAGTAGCTCAAAACGAGTTCCTCGAGATATAACACAAGGTCACAGAAGGTCATTGAGGATCGATTAAAAAAAAATGGATTTGACCTTCAAGAGTCAGGAGTACTTCTACCTGCAAGAAACTATTATCGTTATCAGCTAGTCACTTTTGTACCGTGAAATTTTATTTGAATTTTGAATTTTATTTGAATGATTGAATTTTAGAAATTTTGAATTTCATTTGAATTATTGAATATTGAATTTTATTTGAATCATTGAATATTGAATTTTATTTGAATTATTGAATATTGAATTTTAATTGAATTATTGAATATTGAATTTTATTTGAATTATTGAATATTGAATTTTATTTGAATTATTGAATATTGAATTTTATTTGAATTATTTGAATTTTATTTGAAAAATATATATCTGTGAAAGTCGCTGTTTGGGTTTGTTTGGGTTGGATATCGAAGATGCTAATTATTATTGATTCACCCTGTACGTTTAAAGATCCGGCGAGAAAAAGCTCCGAGAGCCATTAGCTGGTATTATTCCAACATGATCCGCCCAACTGTCCTCGAGAACAAAAGAACTCGAGGGCGTTCTTCGATTTCTCAACTTCTCAAAATGAGAGCAATGATATCGGTTCAGCATTGAACAATTCTCAGGATCTCTTTCTCTCTTTCTCTCTCTCTTTCTCTTCTTCTCTCTTCTTCTCTCTCTCTCTCCATCCGGAAAGAAAAGACGCGCCAGAGAAAACACAAAAGCGAAGACCGCGATTCTCTCACTTTTGCGTGGCTCGAGAAAGACGAAGGGGTGGCTCGCCACGAAGCGATACGATACACGAAGAGTGGAGATGAGTATTTTGCTCCCATGAACGTCCTCGTATTACACACTTGAGAGTCTCCCCAAGGCTTGCGTAAACACCGCGTCTCTGTAATCGCGAGTTAATGGAGCTTTGATAATGCCTTGTCGATAGCTCCCCCGTTAATTCGAACCTTCGGAGATACGTCCATTTTTTTTCTTTCGATTCTTTCTCACGATGGCTTTTTCACTGGATACTGACGTTTCCTGAATTTTGCCATTTTCAATGTACTTTTTCAAACTTCTCTCGTGAAAAGTTTCTTTCGTGATAAAAGGAATTTCCATACGTTACGATTGATAACGTAGCGATAAAAGATGGGCAAAGAACGAGTGAGAAATTTTTAGAACGATTCTTTTCACTTTCCAATCTAAATCTGAACTTTCCATCTCCAAACGATTTATTACAGCGCCCAAATCCAAACAAACCCAAACGAACTCATTTTCCAATCCGAATTTAACGTTTCTCGCCCCAAACAATCCTTTGCCCAAACCCAAACAAACCCAAACGAACTCATTTTCCAATCTGAATTTAAACTTTCTCACCCAAAACAATCCTTTGCCCAAACCCAAACAAACCCAAGCGAACCCAAACGAACTCATATTCCAATCCGAATCTAAACTTTCCCACCCCAAACAATCCTTTAATTCGCCCAAACCCGAACAAACCTAAACGAACAATCAACAAAAACAAGCTCGACCGATCTCAATCGCCAGTGACTCCGATAAAGCATTTGACGCTACTATTTATCAAAACATTTTTTTCTGGTTTAATAAACAGAATTTTCCGAAGGAAATCTCATTTAAATACCTCTGCAGCCACATCGACGAATGCCCGTGCACATTGAAAACAAACCCAAACAAAAACAAATCAAAAGACCAAACACCCCAAAAACAACCGCAAAAAAAAAGAAAAATAGTTGCACCGAGCTTAACCGCGATCGAAGTGAAAAGCGCCGAGTTTATCTTCGAACGATAACGAATGAAAGTTCATTAAAAATTCACGTCCCCGTAGCATTAACGAACTTTCGTTTATTCAACCACGACTGATATGAATTATTAATTCATGAGGATAACCGCTTGAGAGATATTAGCGAACAATAGCAAGTGAAATCGAGTTACGGCGATTGTTTGTACAGAGCCGTTGTACATTCTTGTATATACGTGTATGTGTGCGCCCCCCCCCCCTCGCCTCCCCTTCCCGCTTTCGCCCTTCCTCGTTAAGGAAGATTGACAGAACGGTGTGCGTAAGTTGAGCAAGCTGGTTTGTGTATATACAGGGTGACCGAAAATTCGACCTATTTCTTCAAAGGGATTATAGTAGAGGTCATTTGCAACAAAAAATGTCCCATCAACTGGGGGTCGAAAATTGATGGCTATTGAGATATTGATGTTTTTATGTTTTCTGAAGAATTTCCTTTCTGCCTGAAATAAAAAATTGTGAAAAAGATACGCTATTATAAACAACGATTTGATGCTTTTCTGAGAGACCAAGAGTTAGCAGTTATTTAAAAACAAATTTTGCATCCATATTTTACATAATCTGAAAATTAAAAAGCCAATTTTCGACCCCCAGTCGATGGGACATTTTTTTGTTGCAAATGACCTCTACTATAACCCCTTTTGAAGGAATAGGTCGAATTTCCGGTCACCCTGTATGTGTTTCGTTAAGGGTGTCGGTCACCCCGGACCCTGGAAAGGGGTGAAGAAGCGTTGTAACAACAATGAAACGTAGTATGTAGAGTAATGATACTCCGCGAGCGTATGCTCGCGGACTAACGTGAATCCATTAGGATTTATTGAACCGTGTGACCCGAAATTGAGTCAACGGCGAATTACGGGGACTCGGACACGAAAACGTCGAGTGGCCTTTTCTTTTTCCCGTAATCTCGGAAGCTTACCGATCGATCGGTCATTCGCGTTATTTTTCCGCATTTCAACGGTATCGATTTGGGATTGAAGGGATTTTGGGATCGAATGGATTATAAAAATAACGTTACGTAAAAGGAATCAACGCTCAAGTCTTTTTTATTCGGTTCTGATGTCGTCGTTTTTAATTTGGCGAGATGGAAAATGAGAAAAATCGATTCGACTGAAACCTTAAGATGCAGAGGTAGCTCATCGCCGTCGGTAAGGCAGAACGGGAGTTTCATAATTTATGAAAAGCTGTTTTCATACATTTTTTTACCAGGTTACGAATTACGATATTGATCTAGGGTTTGTTTTGGTTAATAAATACACTATTGAAATATATTAAAAAAATTATTTTTATATTTTTTATACACTTTTAACATATAAAAACACGGTTTGAATGGAGCGCCTCGATCGAAATTTCAAACAATAGCCCATCTGACTCAAACAAATTTAAGAAACAAAAATTTAACAGCCAAAAATGACAAAATGGCGGCGAAATAAAGGAAGAAAAAAATTGCGTGTTTTTTCACTGTTTTTTGCCCAGAAAAAATAGTAAAAATGAATTTTAAAAAATAATTCTTTTTGAGTCCGTTGCTACAGGTGTACGGAATACGTGGTTAAAATTTCAACATGATAGGTTCATTATTTTTACAAATATGTATCTTTTCATACAAAAGTTGTATAAAGATTTTTAACAAAAAAGAGAAAGTAAGAAAATAACAACAATAATAATAATAATACTCTATTAATTGAAAAAAAGGAAAAAAAACAAGGAAATAAATAATAATAAAATAATACGATACAATTATTATCTATAATATATAAATAATCAAATAATAAAAATAATGAAATAATCAAATAATGAAAAATAAACGGGAGTGGAGGGTAAATTCTGACTGAAATGGCCGATATGCGTGAAGAGGTCGAGGGTCGTTTTTGTCGGTTCGCCCCAGGATACTGGCACTGACAACGCAATTATTTCGTCTCGCTTGCGGTCGCGCGCCAGCCCTGTTTCGGCGTTATCGCCAACCCCTAAAATCAATCCCACCCTCGAAGAACGAATCTCGATTCGTTTTTAGTATGCGCGCCACTCTATACCTATATTATTACACACAACAGGATCCGTTTGCAGCTGAGGATCGATGGATGACATTTATCGAGGTTCCGCAAACAAAAAGTATTTGTACATATAAATAGGGACTATTATCCGGCTGGAGGAGTGCTCTCTTCAATTCTCATCCCAGGGACTTTGAAATTCACTTCATCGATTGAACGCGTTTTATTTCCAGTCGTAGGATCTCTCTCTCGCTCTCTCTCTTTTTCTCATTCTTATTCTTATTTTTACTTTAAGTTATGTTAAGTTTTTAACTTTTCGTATTTTTATTGCATTTCTAGTTTAAGTTCATCTTTTGTTATTCTATTTTGGTTGATCTATAATTTCTACTTTATTATTTGATTTCACTTTTATTATTCTATTTTGTTAATTGTATTGCAATAATTAGTTATCTTTTTTTTGGTCGAAAGTCTGTTAGGTCATAATAAATATTATCAATCAATCAATGTCTTTTTGTTGTAGTTATAAATCATTGTTATTAATATTGATTTTTTTCTAATATCTTTTCATTTAATTTGGTTTGTTAATTTTCTTGTATGATTAATTTTATTATTATATTATTTTGTTAATTTGCACAGAAGTTCTACTAGGTCATCATAAATCTCCCTCTCTCTCTCTCCCTTTTTGGATTTTTTGTTTTCATTGTTTTTATATGGTTTCATTTATTTTGGAATTATGGAATTTAAAAGTTATTCTTTATTTTTGTTTTCTTGAATTGGCTTTGGTTAATAGCGTTTTCTGACTTATTTATAGTATTGTTATTATTTTTTTATTATTTATCTTTATTTTCATCATATATTTTGCTTTATATACTGTATTTTAAATTTTATGGTTTTGTTATCTTTTATGCATTGTTTATTGTATTATTATTGTATTTTTGAATCCTCTTTCATTTTATATCTTCTTTTCTCTAATTTCTTTGGGTTACTTTCTTTTCATGGTTTATTTTTTTACCAATATGTTTGATTTATTAAATGGATTATTATTATTATTTTCTATCTCCTACTAATGTTGGACTATTTACACGAAATGTATCTTGGGCATATTAAACTGTATCAATCTCTCTCTCTCTCTCTCTCTCTCTCTCCCTCTCGATATTCACGTCATTGAATTCCACTGTGAACTCGAGTGTGTTTATTCAAGTGGACGGGAAATGGCCTTTCTGCGACGGCAGGAGCATTTCGTAGACGATATGAATATGAGTATCTGACAGATATATTTTCTTTTTTTATTGGGCCAAGTGAGGAATAATCCGTATAATTGAATAAAATATGTCAAAGTTTGAGAGGGACAAGACAGAGATTTTTTATGTTAATCTCGTCATTAGAAGGATCGTTCAAGATCGGTCAAATAAAAATAAAATAAAATTCCAATTTTCCTCAATTTTATTAAATTTAATTGAAAACTAAATCAAGTGAAAATTAATAAAAACTTGAATTGAATTGAATTAAGAACCAAATTAAATGAAAATTTCACAAAAGTAGAACGTAATTAAATTCAAAATAAAATAAAACAAATATTACATAAAAATTGAATTAAATAAAACAACAAAATAAATGAACTAAACATTAAATAAGAATTCAATTAAATTAACTTAAAAACTAAATAAAATAAACATTAAATAAGAATTCAATTAAATTTACGTAAAAACTAGATAAAATCAAAATTAAATAAAAAACAGTTGAATTCACGTACAATTTTGTATTCGTTGCCTTGGCTGAACGCCTCGAAAATCTCGCTATCTTCGAATCCGAACTGCAATCAACGTAATTAGGTTTGAACTCATGACGAAACCTGATTCACCGAGGGACAAAAGTACGGTAATAACGCGGGTCATCATGGTTCGTAAAAGCGTTCGGATTGAATCCTCATCTCTCTCGATGAAGGCTTCGAAGGCGAGAGATCAAACGACACGGCGATAATAATTCGCGTTTGCTCGCACACGTGCACGCACATTGGGATCCACACGTGTGAAAATGCGAGTGTACGATTCATCATTGAAACTCGGAACGTCGAGATACATTTGCGAATTGGCAAATTGAGGAACACACCTGTCGAACGAAATGTAATCGGGCGAGGGTGAGACAGGAATAAAAGCCAAGCTTCAACCCTGAAACGGACAAAACCCAATGCAACTGGACCGAGTGAGAGGCAAATAACGACGAAGAGATCGTGATAGAGATGCTAAATCAAAGGAGGGGATTCATCGGACCGCAAAGTTTTACGGGAGGCTGTGCAGAGTCGTACGGATATGCGAAGTGACAGAGAGAAGGATTCACCAAAATGGGGTGTTACTAGGCAGGAAGCCATGTCGCGTTCTTGGTTTGATTAACCTCGTTCTCGATGCGTTTCCCTTTGTACCTTTTGTTATCCACGTATACCTATGTACACCAACTTCTTTTTTTTTTTTTTTTTTCCTGTTTTTTTTTTTTTTTTTTTTTTTTCATGGTACTTCAAATAATACATCGCGAATTGAAAAGTCGAAACTCTCTTCTCGTTTTTACGCACACTGCGCAGCGACGCTCGCGAAACTCTGTTGAATTATTTAAACGACCGTTAGTGGCCGGAGGAAAAAAGACAACGGGCTATTTTATTGAAATCTTATTTAGTTTAGATATAGTTTTTGAATCAATACGATTTTGTTCGGAAATCAATGTGATTTTAGATTATAACCAAATTGGACCTTGAGATTTTTTCTCCTGACATTTACTTGATTTTAGAACTGAATTATATTGATTTTTTTTTTAAATTAAGGTGATTTAGTTCTAAAATCATGTGAATTTTAGGAGAAGAAAAATGTCTAGGGGTAATTTGGTTACAATCTAAAATCAATATACTTTAGTTCTAAAATCATGGAAATGTCAGGAGAAAAAAATATCAAGGGGTAATTCGATTACAATCTAAAATCAATATAATTTAATTTTAAAATCAAGTAAATTTCAGGAGAAAAAAATCTTAAGGGGTATTTCGATTACAATATAAAATCAACATAATTCAGTTCTAAAATTAAGTAAATATCACAAAAGAATTTGGAAAATTAGTGAAAACTTTCGAAAATCGGCGGAAATTCAAATCGTCCTGTGGATTTAGTAGAATCGAAGGAAGAGTCGTAATTTGCTTGTGCGAATGTATCTTGTATAGCGAAGATATCAAATGCCGTTCGTTTGCAAAGCTCTCTCATGGGCTTCCCTATACGGTAATCCGGGTGTTTCTAAGCCCCCGGGGCTTCATGGACGGTTGCTAATATACGAAATGCTATCAGAGATAATCTTTGGCCAACCGTACACATTTCAAAATGGCACGTGCACTTTGTCATCCATCTAATACATCGAGATATACACCTCTGTCTGACGAAAAATATTTTGTTTCAATTAATGGAATTTTTAAAAGCTTTATTTTCCAAAAAACAAGCTTTCAAAATCTTTTTTTCATACAAGTTTTTGAAAATATTTTTTTCAAAAGAAAAAAACTTTTCGAAAGCTTTTTCTAGAGGAGTAGCTTTTTGTCAGTTTTTTTTTAAAACAAGAAGTTTTTCGAAAGCTTTTTTCAAAGAAGGAAAAGCTTTTCCTTTTTCATTTATCATCATGATTAATTTGAGATTCGTGATGGTGAATTGAACCAACAAATAAAATTGAATAATCAATTTTCCATCAAACTGTTTTTGTTAAAAAAAAACACTCAGTCCCAAAAACTGAGTGTCATCGATTGATAACTTATAAAAGAGATAACTTATAAAAGACTTATATAAACTTATGATTTCACAATTCGTCGTTCAAATTGCACTTCCGTTCATAACGAAAGTTCTTTTTTTCCTTGCGTACACGATTGAAGTCTAACGTGTATCAAGCATCGAGAAAGTCGATATTGGAGGTTATTTCAACGAAGAGCCCGGATATTCATCGTCGAATTACCGGGAGGGCAAAATGTATTTTTGTAGTCTAGAGGATATAAGGAATTCCTAAATCTTCAGTGATATTAAACTGACCTTATCTCGTAGACCCGGAGATACCAATATGTCGGAAAATATTTCTTCCGCAGGTTCAACGTATGTGAGAAATGTTCGTTTCTCTTGTTTGTTGAAAGGGACGTTTATAAGCAACAAGCATGAGAAGATGGAACGGCGTTTTAAAGCCTCAAATTCCAGCTTACGACTCTCCTATTTGCTCGCGAGTTGCGAAGCTTCTCTCTTTCCGCGTTTAGATTTGAGGGTGCCGTTTCCCGTTAGGAAACCCGGTGAGCCTCCAATGGCAAAATCCATCCGTTTTACGATGACATCAGTTGCGCTGGTTCCTCATCGGGGTTGTCGACGATTGGTGGTTGTATTGGGGTTGTGGGCGTTTCTCGTTCGTTTCGTAGCCCCCACTGTGTCCAACCAACCCCTGATGGCATCAACGCTGGAGGAAGAACAAACCCCTCCAGTTCTGGATCTCCATCCCTTCTCTCGCACTTCGACGCGTCCAAAAGCTTCGAGCTTCCAAGGGGATGCTTCTCCACCATTGAGGGGTTGGTTCCAAACGACCTCTTTCAACCTCGCGCCTCCTTCCCCATTCTTCTTTCGTCTTCGTTCATGTCGTTTCATCTGTGAACCCTGCGCAATCCCTGCTCGCAGCCCAGACATTGGCAAGCCATAAACGACACCTAGCTAGCTCTCCAACCAGTTCGAGGGATCTTCTTCAGGGGTAAACGCAGAGGTGAACGTGTCGGGGTCTCGAGATAATCGGCACGCATTACCAACCCGACCATCTTTCCTGTAAATCCCTCGGGTCGGACCCTCTTGTCTGATACCTCGGTCTTTGGGTATAAAATACCCGTGTAAAACCCATTTGTTTTTAACTACAATGAAAAATTATGAATTTTTTAATAAAACGAAAATGTTCATTTAATTATTTATTTAATAATCAACGTATTTATAATCATTTTGGTTCTGAATACAATGTTCACTGTTAAGGACATGTTGAAGAACGTACCACGTGACACACGAGTACGAGAGGAATAGTCGAAATTTTTAAATCGCTATTTCTCAAGGACGAAACATTTTTATCGTAAAATTCAAGCATCTATTTCTGTCTCTATGAATTCTACAAAAACTGATACTCGACAAATCGCCGTTGGTTAACTCTTCAATCTATTTTACAAATATCTTTTTTTTCGAAACTTTGGAATTATCGATAATTTTTCTCAATATTTTTCATTGTTTTAAACTCAGAATAGAATAACCCAAAAACCCGAGCAGTTTTACTCGAACGATTAAGGGTCACGTTTTAATGCAAAATTAAAAAAAAGACGATATTTTATGGGCGATTTAAGAAAGTTTTAATAAATGAAAAATCGTATTTTAAGCATCCAATAAAATTCTTTTATTAAATATTGCTTTCAATTTTTTTTTCATTTTTCGACGTTTCTCGAAAGGAAGGCAAACGAGAAAAAGGATCTTCGATTCGTGTCCGACTGATCTTCGCCGACTTTATTATACGCTCCTTATTTTCCGTTCGTCTCGCGTAAACGCTAAACAGTGAGAGCCTAACTTTTAGAGCCTCGGTGATAACGGACGAAAAAAAGAGTCGGTGTTTCGACGTGCCTACATTGGCTTGGCAAACATTTACCACTTCGTGCGTATCCGGCTACACCCCAATTCCCCGCACCCTTCGCATCAAAAAACGGAAGAGAGATTATTTCTCCAAGATTTTGTTTCGTAATCTCGTTCTTTGCCTTACGAATGATACTTTCTTAGATTTTACTTGGTCCTCTTTTGAAACAAGGCGATGAATTCTTCGTGAATAAAAGAAGGGATCGAGGTGAGAGAGGAAGAGAGAGAGAGATGATGATGATAGATTTTATGTCCTAGTAAATAAAACTTTAGAGTAATTTAAGATAAATCAAAAATTTTAACGAAACAAAGATTTTAAGTTTAACACAATAATAATTAAAGAATAGAGAGAGAGAGATGATGATGATGATGATGATGATGATGATGATGATGATGATGATGATAATGATGATAGATTTTATTGTGCCCTAGTAAAAAAACTTTAGGGCAATTTAAGATAAAACAAAAATTTTGACAAAATCAAGATTTTAAGTTTAACAAAATAATAACTAAATAATAATAATAGGGAGAGAGAGAGAGAGAGGATGATGATGATGATAATGATGATGATAGATTTTATTATGCCCTAGTAAAAAAACTATAGGGAAATTTACGATAAAACAAAAATTTTAACAAAATAAAGATATGAAGTTTTACCAAATAATAACTAAATACTAATACACGAAAAAAAACGATATTTCAACTAAAATAATCTAAAGACGCAAAAATGTTTTTAAAAAAATTCAGTCTTACCGCAAGACTCGACTAAAGATGGACAACTCAAAACTTAAAATAAACTAAACAAAATTGATTCATCAGAAAACCAGTAACAAAAATGAAAAATAAATTATACAAAACAGATAGTTGAAAATGTAAAGAAAAGCTAAGCTATATCAACCACGAAAATAATTATAAGCAAGTAATAATAGTTGTATTAGTAATAATTCATAATAATAACAGTAATAATAACAATAATAATAATAATAATAATAACAAAAAACACTAACAATCAAATAAATAATAATAGAGATGAAAAATGAATTCAAAATAATTTATTAATTTATATAAATAATAGAGATAGTAAAAATAGTAAGAACTAGGAATAATGCATTGGTGGTGAGATAGAGAGGAGAGAGAGAGTGAGAGCGAGGGAGGAAGAGAACGATTAGGCACACCGGTTGTATAGATAAGAATCTCGTCGTGCCAGATCTTTGTTTAGGAATTATTAATAAAGGATGAAGAATGGGGAAACGAAAAAAAAATGTAGTATTTGATTTTCGAATTTGTCAAGCACCTGCGTTCCCGGAAAATCTCGCATTATCGAGTCCCGACGTACCTGTTTTACGGTTTCCTACGCAAACACACATATACGCGCACAAGCAAGGACGACAATGTACACCTATACGTAGTGCGATATTAAACCACTGCCGGCATAGGAAATCTTCGCATTTCTTCAATCCGTGTTTTTATACATCGAGAGGCTTTTCACAATTTTTTGATGATTTTTTTTCTCTTTTATAGAGACGTAACAGCAACTTTTGAAAAAATGCAAAATGTCCGTTATTTTTATGCAGATTTCCATGGAGCGAATTTATGATTTGATATATAATTTTTATTTATAATTTTGAAATATGATTCGATTTTTATAATTATGAAATTTATTAAATTTAATTAGATTATAATTGGAAAATTATAAATTAAGTTAAATTTATAATTTTATCTCAATAATAATTTTTTATGTAGTACGTAATTATAAAATTAATATATTCAGTGAATAACAACATTATTGTACAAGAAATAAATAATCAAATTAAAAATTCGTTGAATTACGTTCGAATTGGAAAAAATAAATTGAATAATACTTTCTTGTGTGAATAATTCAAATTCAATATAAATATAGTAAATAATAAATAAATAAAAATATCATTTTTTTCCTGAAAAAAAAAAGTTTTTCTTGCCGCAATCGATTTTTTTTCTTCATCAACTTTTCCATGTATTTTTATTTAATAATAAAGCATTTTCGATGCGAATCTTTTTCCGAGCTCGATTTTATCAACCAGACAAATTGGCCAATCTTCCAGTACTTCGTATAATCATCATTTTTTATTTTTCTTCTTTTTTTTTTTGAAAAAAATACGTTTTCTTTTCCACAATTGATTTTTGATGGTTGCACCAGTTATCCCAGGGGTTACGTGTGGCTCTTCTTATGAAATATTTTTGCGTTTATATACGTACTCTTGTGTGTGTGTTTCGTGTGCGTTGGGCGACTCTCGCGAGACAGCGGTGCGCCGTTTCAGCGGGGATTTCACGCGTCGAGTCGCATTACCGGATCCTGCTTCGAATTTAGATGGATTACGAGATGTTGAGTCAGGACCGCCCAACGTCGATGTGATCTTTTTTTTCTTTTCAATTCTACAGGGTGGCCCATTTAACGCGACAATCCGAAACATCGATTTTAAAGGACCAATGAAATTATGAAAAAACAATATTGCGTTAAAAAAATACTATTTGCGTTTTGAAGGTCATCAATGATTCTTCGAATGGGAAATCGTTCTTCATCTTTCGTCTTCATTAAGACGCTTCAGCTGATATTCCGTCGAATTTAAAGATCCGCGAATCGTGACCTTGAAATTATTATCCAAGGTCATTTGAAGGTCACGACATTGTAGGCCGTTCAATTCGTCTGAATATCAACTACGGTGTATCAGTAATAAAAAAACAAGTTCCCGATTGAAAAACGATTGATGACCTTGAAATTATTTGTCAAGGTCATTTCAAGGTCACGGTATCGTAGATCGTCGGATTCGTTGTAATTTAAACTACAATTTTTCGTATGGAAATAAACACGATCCTGTTTGAAAAACCATCGACGACTTTGAAATCTCGAAAACTTTGACCTTGACGAAAATGAATATTGTACCGCTGTATCAGACCTTCCAAATAGATTAAGTATCTCTTGACAATTTTTTTTTCACTCTAATAGGCACGAATATATTTCGGGTTTTCACGTTAAAGAGCCCACCCTGTATATTCTCCGTTGCAGCAGACGATGAGTTCTTACGAGTGCACGCGAGAGTGCTACGTAAAGGCGTCTCGCTTCAACGGGTATATTACAAAAGCTGTTAATACATTGTGGTCGATACTTACAACTGGAAGAATTTCTCAGCAACGAATGCACAGTTTGAAGAGGAGAGGTTTACGATTCGATCGAGAATGGTCGTACAAGTATCGACGAGGGGAATTCTGGAATTGAATTCACTAAAAAAACGGCCATCGGCACGTTTGGGTTTGCTTTCGAAAAATTTTCGATCATCGAACATTTTATCGTATTGATTGTTGTGGGATAAATTAAAAAACAGAATATTGAAAATAATTGGAGTTGTTTTAATGAGTATGAATAAAGAAAACTTTTTAAAAAATTTTTGACTACCGGAAGTTCGAGTTCGAGTCGTAATTTTTTTAAAAATTCTTTGCTGATAAAACGCGCCTTTAAATTTGCACTTTCTGGCAACGCCACGAACGGATGTAGAAAGTCTTCAGACTCTAATAGAAAATTGCATAGGGTAATCTGGTCTAGGAGTACGCACTTAAAATTCAAAATATTCTAAAAAAATCAATATGAAGTCTAGGAAATCAAATAAGCATTTATTACGTTTGCAATTTTAAACATCTTTCATAAAGTAACATAAAAAAAACGATATTAAAAAATATCACTAAAAATAACAAAAATAATCAGAAATTGGAATTGCGTACTCTTACGAGTACTATTGGATAAGAGTACGCGAGTATGAGCGAAATTCAACGCCATCTCTTGG
>JAPYZJ010007445.1:0-22048 GCA_030522765.1 Ophioninae sp. B BG-2022a
TGACAAAACGTAGAAACCTGTATTTTAACCCAAACTCAAGAAAAATTAAATTTCCACATTGAAAAAAACGATTTTTCGTTGCGATCGTGACAAATCGTGGAAATCTGGATTTAGGGTTTGAACCTAAACAAACCCAAACGAATTCAAATTTCGACATTGAAAAAACGATTTTTCTTTTGCTGTCGTGACGAAACGTTAAAAAAATCATGAAATTTTTTTTTTTTTTTTTTTTAGATATTTGGCTAATCTGAACGGCGATGCACTGTCCATTGGAGTCATATTGACCGTGGGTGCTCTGCCGGCAGTCTTATTTCTCTGGAAATCCGAGCACTTCGTGGATTACTGCGGCCACAGCAATCTCTTGATCGTCGCATTTACCGTATACATAATCAGGTACCTCGGAAACTGAAATGATGTTCATCGTCGTTACGTTCATCTATCGTGGAGCTATGATAGTCTCTTGCTGTAGTTCGTATACTTCGGTAATAATAGAATTGATAAATTCCAGATTCACGGGACTCACTCTTGTCTCGGAGCCTTGGTGGGCTCTAGTTTCCGAAGCTCTAGAGCTTTTCACCCTTGGGATCATGTGGGTCACTGCGATACTTTACATGAGACATCTTGTACCGCGACATCTCACTGCCACCGCTCAGGCACTGCCAGTTATCGCCCATTTCTGTCTTGGTCAGTTTACGTTCATTTTTATTTTTATTTTTATTTTCATTTTATTTTTATATTCATTTTATTTATTATTATTTTCTTTTCATTTTACTTTTATTTTCATTTTATTTTCATTTTTATTTCTATTTTTGCTGGATATGCAAACTAGAATTTACGAAATCTGAAACATTTTCGAGGATTTTTTTGTATCATAAAGATTCGAAGGAAAATCAATGATTTTTTGGATAATTCATTTTTTAAAAACGTGTTTTTTTCTTTTGTTTCCTAAAATATGGTTTAAATGTGGTTTAATATGTGTGTGTTTTTTTTAAGTTGCCAAATGTGTCAAGAAACTTTGTTTTTCGTCTTTTGAGTCATTTTTATTTTTATTTTCATTTTATTTTTATATTCATTTTATTTTTTATTCCTTTTTTTTTTCATTTTATTTTTTTTGTCTTCATTCTATCTTCATTTTTATTTCTATCCTTGCTGGATATGCAAACTAGAATTTCCGAGATCTGAAACATTTCCGTGGATTTTTTTGTATCATAAAGATTCGAAGGGAAATGAATGATTTTTGAAAATAATTCATTATTTAAAAACGTGTTTTTTTTTTCTTTTGTTTCCGAAAATATGGTTTAAATGTGGTTTAAAATGTGCGTGTTTTTTTAAGTTGCCAAAAGTGTCAAGAAACATTGTTTTTCGTCTTTTAAGTCATTGAAAGCATTTTTACAACGGGAGATATTTCGCCAATGTCATCAAAGACTATTTCGGAAGATAAAAGCTAAAACAGCTTCGAAAAGCGTGTTTTCACGTACTTTGACGATTTTTCACGAAATTATCTATACGTAAAAAGATTTTGCCGGAATTTATGAACGATTCGTCTCGATATTGCAGGTCGTTGTCTCGGCGCTGTGATCGGTGCTTACATTCACGCTGGAAAAACGGAAGTCGATTCTCTGATATTCGTGTACCAATGTATGGCACTATCGGCGGCAGTGGTGGCGGTGTTGTACTTTGTTCTCTATCACGGACTCTTGAAGCCGAGATGTCACGCTCAGACGATTCATGGTTCTAGAAACGCACCCTCAGTTGTTCAAGGTATATTTTCAGTATTCACGAAAAACACGATTATGAAACCTCGTGAATTTTTTGTGAAAATTTCATTGGCTCGATATTTCTGTTTCACAAGCTGCCTTACAAGAGCACGAACAGACGTTGAGTAAGGAAAGACGTCAAAGGATATTTTCAATTTTCGACTTTCCATTTTTTTTTTTTTTTTTTTTTTTTTTTTTTTTTTTTTTTTTTTTTTTTTTTTTTTTTTTTTTTTTTTTTTTTTTTTTTTTTTTTTTTTTTTTTTTAATTTTTAGGTATAAACGGAAACGGACATTACACGCCTCTTCGGGTTTATCACAACGAAATGGCCAAGAAGGGACAGTTCCGTTATTGAAGAGAATCGTCAATGTAAATACTCACAAAAACACGTGCAGGATACATCCCAATTGTTTCTTGGAAGAAGAAATATGGCGAGCTTTGCACGTGTGATTTTTCGATTTCATTCCGAACGTCGTTTCTCGCTTCCGGAGCACGATCGATCGTTGGGAATCCCAGGAATCTTTAGAAATCTGCCGAGACTTTGAAAAGTTGGAAAATCGCTCGGTTCCCGATCGCGATCGCGATTTCTTTTATCTGCGTCATACTTCCATAGCGATAAACGATTAAATGCATTTCTTTTACCGTCACTTTAACGCATTTTCACATCACGATCTTTGTATCGAATGCGTTGTTTGGGTTTGTTTGGGTTAAGTTGGCTAGTCTTAAATCGACCAATCACGTCTCGCGCGAGATAACGAATTTTTTGAAAATACGTTTGGCACTCTCGTTACGAGTCGAGCGTTTTTCTCTATTTATTTATTTACTACCTGACACGGTGATCATCGCCCAGTCTTTTTCGTCTGTAAGATCGAAGGATATTGTAAGCTAATGCTGAGAATAAAGCATCTTTTTTTTCTTTTTTCGAAAAAAAAAAAAAAAGGTTTTGAGAAAATTTTCGATAAGTTGGCACCGGAAGTGTAGATGTTGCGAGTTATCATTGATTGTTCAAAACGACGGTAATTTATTTTCATAACTGTTATTATTTCGGAAATACGATTTTGAATCGTGTTTGTTTTTTTTTTTTTTCTTCTTTTCTTCACTCGGAGAACAGTCGGGATTGCGATACAGAGATTGATTAAAAATAAAGATTTATTCTGTTGGAAAAGAAACGAATCGTCTTTGTCGCGTATATAATTCTCGATTCGTAACGTTGATACGATATGCAAGAATTCCGAAAATACGAATATACCTTCGGAATAAGCTTTTTTATCTCAGTAATATTGCTTTATACTTGTTGTTTGGGTTTGTTGAACTTGCAATGAAATATCGCAATCCATGTGGGGGGAGAAAAAAGACAATTCCTTCGGTTTCTCTAGGGAACTCGTCATTGGATTTGACATTGATTTTTCGTCAGCCTTACGTTATGTTTCTTTTGCTCGGTTCGTGTTTCTATCGTTATCAAAAACGTGGCAATTTCTCGTCGGAAATTTGCATTTTCGTAACGACGTTTCTCGTCCCTCCGACTTCGATGACTCCAGATGAAAAAGAAGATCGTGCTTCGTCCACGTCAATTTCCGGCGACGTTCCGCGTTCTACAACTTAGTCTTATCGTTTTTTTTTTTTTTTTTTTTTTTTGGAAATGTAAAAAAAAATGTAGTTCGCAGAAAGCGGCCGTGATGATTTCGAGAAACATACGCACGAAATATTCGTAACCGATTTTTCAAATAAGAGGACTCCAGTCAGTATCCATGTTTTTCTTCTTCGCGTATTACGCTACTCGAGCGTACGTAATTTATGTAGCTAGACTTAACTCAAGCCCGTTTTATCGGACGGCTATTTACAATGACACTCATAAATATCGGCATTTAACGAAACAATTACATATATATATATCTTTATATATATAATATATATGTATGTATATATGTATAGATTCGTCACAAGTTCTTCCCGATTTTCTTTGCAGCGAACGAAAAAATGAGAAAAAAGCACCATTCGATTGAAAAATCATTCGAAACGATTTCAATAACACATATGTACAAAGCACGAAAATAAGTATGTATTTATGAAACAGCGACGACAATGACGTTCGATCGCTCAAATGAATCATTTTTTTTTTTTCGTTTCATTCGACAACTATAATTATATCGCAAATCGTTCGAAATCATTCTCCATTTGAGCGGTGCTCCTTTCCAGTGTAGTAAAAAAAAAAAAACGAACGACGATAAGAAATCTTCGGTTTTACGATTAGTGAATAATTCAGCCGATTCTGCTGAAGATTGGTTCGAGTCGAAGACGCAATTCGAGATCGTATCCTCCTCGATCTTTGGCCGATGAATGGAATCGTCAGAGTTCTCTCGATCGTCGAGTAATCTTCAACCGCGCGAAATAAAAAAGTAAAAAAAAAAAAAAAGATCGAGTCCGAACGTGAGAATAGTGATTTTCTTTGCTTAATCTATTATCGTACATTCGTCGTCGCTTTCAATGGATTTCCAAGACTTTTGGGAAACCGTTTGACTCGCGGGTTCGACTCTGTCATCATCGACCAAAGCCCTCACGGCTAATACAGTTTCTTCCTCGTTGACGCGTCCGTCCGTTTTCGCTGGCGTTATTTCAGCATTGGCATTCGGAACGATCGTATCATCGATGACACTCGAGTCTTTGCTCGCTTCGTTGTTTTTCGATCTGTTCCTACTTAACGATTCGCTATCGTTCTCCGAAATTTTCGCTTTTTTAACATTTTTGTCGATCGACGTTTCGGCTTTTCTTTTCGCGATCGTCCTCGTGACATTTTCGTCCTCCGAATAATCCAAGCACGGAGACGAATCGGATTCGTCCGATGTGGCCAATTTGGTCGTAACGATTTCAACGTGTTCTTCAAGAATTTCCACGTTCTCGTCCAACATTTGCTCCTTGGTGATCTCGTAGGCTTTCGTCCGTTCATTTGCGATGTCATCGATGATGGCGGAGATATCAGCCTCGACGAGTTCATTGACGGAAAGCCCGTCCGGTTGGGTGCTCGAAAGTTCTTTCGTTTCTTCCGTCTCGATACCGTGATCTTCGATGTGTTGAAGATAATTTATATATTCCTCTTCGTACTTGCCGAAATTTTCGTCGGGCACCATAACTGGTCGTAGAATATCGCGTTCCCGTTTTGGATCGTAATCGGCTTTGAGAAGAAGGGCATAACCGATGGAAGTCTCGTAGTCGCGTGAGTGAACGTCGTAGACCTGGACGGACTGGGATTTCGTTTGGGGTTTCGCTTCGACCGCGCGACTCACCCGCTTCCGGAAAGGTACGATAGTGACGGGTGGAAAGTTTTGTAAATTTTCCGTATCCGCCTCGTCATCGGTGATGGGCTCGTCGCACTCCGGTGAGGATTCTCTCGTGCAAGTCATTTCGAGGGGAATGAAAAAACGGGTTTTCTGTCTTGGTTGTAGAACGATCCTTTCCGTGTGCGAAATTGCTTCCTTTGTACGTTCGTGCTTGTAACTCCGATAGGCCTTTACGAGATCCTCGGTGAACGAGTTTAATTCAGCTATGGTGCGTTTTATCGTACGATTGACGATTCTCGTTTTCGCTCTCGCGGCAATCAATTCTTTCTCGGGTAACGGTGACATTGTCGATTGCATGATCTTTTTGATTTTGCACTTCAACGAGTCGAGAGCGGCCTCGATCGAAAGCGAAGGTTGACGTATCGTTTCACCGAACGTTTTTGCCGTTGCGTTTTCATTATCCGAGTTGGCTTCGGAGTTGCGAGTCGGAGTTAGTATCGTCACGAGGTCATCGTCCGGTCTCGGTGGACAATTGGCGGGAGTCGAAAATTCCGACAGGCGATCATCGCTGTCGGAGTTTCGCCTCTCGTTGTTGGACGCGACTGATACGGTAACGGGATGGTTGGAGGAAGGCGCGACGACAACAACGGGATCGTCGCTGTCGCTGTCGAGATCTATGACGCTCGGAGCGACGTTGATGCGCGACATGGAATTGCCAACGTTTGGCGCACCGACTACGATCTTCGGAGCGATCGGGCGTGGACGTATCGCTCGTATCGTCGGTGTAGAAAGATTATTGCTGTCTTGATTATTCAAGATCGACGCTTGTACGACGCTGGCGCGATTCACCGGTTGCGCGTGATTAGCGCTCGGTATAGTGACCATGGGTAAAGCCTGTACCGTTGGCGCGACATTGGGACTGATGTTCGAATTGGCAGGTGCAATTTTACGCACCAAAACCGGAGTCCCTCCGATGCCACGTATCAATCTGTGAGTTTTGCCTCCTCGCGTCAAAGGACCTCTGGGAGGCGTCGGCCTCTTCATTAGTTGTACCATCGGCACTGCGCTGATACCGACGTTACGAGGTTGCTCCGAATCCGTCGTAGCACTCACCGCGCCGAACGACAAGCTTTCCGCACCTTCGATCATCGTTTGATCGCAATCCAAAAGCGTAGCGGTTATCTCGTCGACGTTTATCGAAAAGTTTGGTAAACTGGCCGTTTCGGCGCGCAAACGACGACTCCTCGATCTCATAGACATGGAAGAATCTTCGGGCGAGTCTTCCTCTTCGGCTCGACCGTCGCGAGACAAAGCGTCCTCCGACTCGCGCGTCGCCACTCCTTCGCTCGACCCGTCGATCCCAATCGCCGAATCGGACGTACCGTCCTGCTCCTCCAATTTTATATCCCGCCTCTTTCGCTTAGAGTTCGGAAACTTTCGACGCTTTTTCTTCGGCAAGTTGTACGTCTCGTCTTGATCCTCGTCGTCGGATACGGTCTCGGAACGCTTGCGCTTGTTACGGTGCGGACAACACTGCGACTCGTCCAAATCCATCTTGGCTTGTATCTCCTTAGGACTCATCTTACGGTCGCTCTGCAATATTCTCGTTACCGTTTGCACGTGCTGGAGCAGCGCCCAACACACCGCTCTTGCGCTGTACAAATCCGCAGGATTGCACACGAAACATTTCCACTTTTCGTCGCGCTCTATCTTCTTTCGCACGACCGCGTCGAAGTTCCGCTTTATACAGTTGTAACAAAACGTGTTGCTGCAGTACGAACAGCAGTATAAGTTGCCGCCGTTGGCGCACCAGCGACAAAACATGTCCGTCGCGTCGTCCCCTGAAAAGATAAGACGGAGGATCTAGACATTGTTGATGTACTCTGATCGGATCGAACGTTCCGGAAGCCACCCATAAATTCGAAAGTCACGAAAAATAATGCAACGTCGATCCTTTATGATCTTCTGATAGATGAAATTGCGCCCGATTACCCTGCTCGAAGTTTCCATCTCCGTAGAAATTTCTGCAAGCCGCGCAGAGAAGAACGTGCAAAACGGGATGTTCGTGCATGTTTCCAGCGGCGGACGGAGCACTGCCGATGTGGGTGTCGCACGCGGTACAGTGGAGCTTGCGAAATCTCACCGAAGCTATGTCTGCGCGGGAAGAAAAATATACGAAGTTAGGAAAAAGTTGGGAATTTTGAAAAACGATATTTTGGTGGTGGCGAAGAAAACACTCGAGAATGACGATGAGACGAGTGAAATACGGCGTTGCAAAAGTGTGCCGCGTCACGAGAGATCGATGAGGGGACGCGAGTGTAGCGGAAACGGAAAGATACGTAGGTTAGGATGACGAAAAAGTGAAGATGTACCTCGTATACTGAAATCCGGGATGTTTCGGTAGGCAGCGATTTCCCCATTGTTCTGCAGCTCCGAAGGTTTGCCCTCCTTAACCTCGACCTCGAGAAGACTCGATATGTCCATGTCTGCGGAAAAAGCTCACGAGCGCGTATCTTAACCCGCGGTCTAGTTCGTCGCGTAACTCGTACTCCTGTTCCTTCTTAGTCGAATACTTGCAGCGGATCGGTATAATAGTGAGTAAAAAAAAAAATGTGTACTAAGCGAAGTACGGAGTCTCCATTTTATATTCTCGGGAAGAACCGGCTAGGCGCAATGCCAATTCTCTCGGTGCATCCATCGATACGAGGACGCTCTTGGAGTTTTCGTTCGGAATGAAATCGTCGAATTCGCCGTCTAATCGACGCGGTATCGAGAACAGGCGAATTTTACTTGGACCGTGATATTTTTGTTTTTTCAACGAGAACGGTATTCCCTCTCCGCGGACGACCGATCGTTTCTGTGGAGCGAAACCATTGTGCGCGAACGCAAAATCTTCCGTCACAGATGTACAGTGGTGGACGAATACACGCGGCTCCCTTATTTGTCATTATCTCGCCGTGGCGGGACTTTGAAACGTTGGCGGGAAAATTACCGCCGGCCCGATTATATGTCCCCGAGTCCGCGATTGTTTTTCATCCATTGTCGAGAGTTATCGCGCTCTGTTTCTTTTGCCTTTCCGAAGGAAGTTAAGCGCGGGCTTCCGCTCTGTGAAAAAATGGAAAGCTAAGCTCGTTGCTTCGAAAAAGAAGAAATCTTGATTGTAAGATTATTTCACGCCCCTTAATAAAATTCGCATTTCCGTCAAACAATGTAACTTATTTTTCTTCTAGAATAGCTTACTCCGTAACTCAATCGAAGCATTAATCAATACGGATATCGTGCGGTAGAGTCGCGAGTACAATTTGTTTACAAATGGCGTCGAACGGCGTTTCCGTTATTCCGAATTGCTCATCCAAAACGGATACAACGTTTTGACCAAACGTTGGTTTTCCTTCGTACGGAAAAATTACTAAAAACCCATAACTTTGGTTTTCCTTAACACGGAAAAATTACTAATTAGAATTAGTGATAAATCTGCGATCGGAAATGGATGACTCGAAGGACAGTGACTTGGAGAAAGCGGCGAAGAAATTGACCGACGATATTAGAATTATGGGAAATTACAAGAATCTCTACACCGAAATTCAGGTAACTCGTACGCATTTGCCGCGTCAAATATCTAAAAGACAATCAAAATCGATGTAATTTTAGAAAATCACCGCATCCTCCGCGGTCAAAACGGATAATTTCAAAGAAACCCTGCTCGACGCTCTGAAGAACAACGGTCTGGAGACTGAGATACGAAACACGGTGTTCCATTGGGTCCGCTCCCAGGTCAGGCTTTATTCGCTGCGGCGTATTCGATCGCCCATCACGGCGTAACCCAAACAAACCCAAACAAACAAATAACTAGTTCTTATCTCCCAAGGGTTCTCTAGCCCCTAGTCCGAAGGCAGTTCCAAAGAACGCCGATTTGAGCTATCTCAGAAAGGCGCAGATTCAATGGGAACGTAGAATTCAAAAGTCCTTGAACTCGATATGCAACGAATTGAACGTGCCGTTAGCGAGGATAAGATCGAACGCGGATAGAGAAGAACTCGCAGAAAAGTGGAACGAACTGAGCACGCACGACATAGGTGCATATGCTAATACTGTATTTTAGAAATCTCCAGGCTGAGCATTAGACTAGACATTTTTAGAAACATTTTTTTCAATTTGCATATTGCGTTTGATTAGGGCTGCCATCTGTCCGGATTTCCCCGGATTTGTCCTAGTTTGGGTGTGGATCCGGGGACGTCCAGGGAGGATCCGAAGAAGTGTCAGAAGAAAGAAAGTGTTTTATTTTTATTTTCAAGCTTGTCCAGGGTAAAAATATTTTTTTACCTAAATGTCCGGGGTAAAAATATTTTCTTACCTAAATGTCCGGGGTTTTGGGAGTATTGGTCCGGTGCCCACAGTTCATGGAATGGCAGCCCTACATTTGATGAAAAGTAATTTTCAATTGTGAAAAGCAATGAAAATGTTTGACTTTTACTCAAAAGAAGAAAAATCACAGAGCATACTTGGAGGTTTCTTCGTAAATGTTATTGTTATAAATATAATAGATCTTTATATCTAAGTGGATATGAATTATTGTGAAGATTTATCGCAGTATAGACCAGTTTACGCACCGAAAGACTTCCTGGAAGTATTATTCTCCATCCGAGATCCAGCTTTTAAGAAGCAACCGTGAGTTCATCTTTTGGGTAATATAGAATAGCGACGCAAGAAAGATAGCTGGATATTTTTTATTATCCCTTTGAAAATAACTTTTCACGAATATTTGTATTCAGTGACGAACCGAATTGGGAATTCAGCCACATTCAAATACGGATCAAAACTCTCGCCGAACTCGTAAGGCTTTAGCTCCTGTTTCTTTTAACCGAGAAAAGGAAAAATGGTTGAGTCATTTTTTTTTCAGAGGTCGACGTATCACGAGCTGGCGCAGGACGTTGCGCTCCTCGGAGTCAGTAACGATATGCCGGCTGTTGGAAATTTTCCAAATCTCGAAATCGAAAGGACGCATCTGGGTGAAAAAGTATTGAAGAGTAATCACGCGCCAGTGGCTCAACAGTTTCTCAAACGTGGTTCACCACGGGCACTTCGAGGTCGTCTCTGGTCACTCGTGCTGGGATCAGTGATCAAAGAAACTGTAGACAAAAATTTACATTTTAGTACTTTTTCTTGCCCGCATAGGGGGCTTGATTTTAGCGAATGTTTAAAAACTTGAAATTATTGTTATTTAATATGAAACTGAAATTCTAAATGCGAATTTCTTCAGGATATCGAGTATTACGAAGAACTGAAGAGTTTGGTCCTGCAGTATGACATAATGGTTGATAAGCTCATAATCAAGGTGATAACAAAGAGAAACGCGAAAATGATTTTTTTCCTATTTCAGACGACCTTAACGTCGTTTTTTTTTTTTTTTTTTTTTTTTTTTTTTTATTTTTTTTTGCTTAAGACCATGTTGTCTTTTTCACGTGATTCCGAAGTTTTAGCCCCTGTAACGACGGATCGAAGCGCCGGTGGTCAAGTAATTCATGCTGTTCTGCAAGGCAAACCGGCGACTCTTGAAAACACGTTGGTTTTTCCACCCAGTGGTGTTATCCCGTTTCACGGATTTACCATGTACGGTGAGGAATAGAGTAACGAGATTTGCTGCGAAAATTTCACCGACGAATGATGTGAGAAGATTTTACTGAATTTTGATAATTATTTTTATTCGATTTGTCAGCAACACCTTTTTGCTATCTTTACGACGATGCGTGCACGATGTACTACACTTTTCGCGCGTTTTATCTGCGATATTGGTTCCGGCTGCATACAGTCTCCAGTCATGAGCAGGGGATAGTGGCGCTCTGCTTGCTCTTCGAAAGACTCCTCCAATGCCACGAACCCCAATTGTGGGCGCATTTCAGAAATCTTCAAATTCATCCGTGAGTTCCTCCAGAGTTGAGGTATAAAAAAACGAACTAAAAAGACAAGCTGTATAATAAAAAAATTTTTTTTAATAAAAAAGTAAAAAAATAAATGTACAAAAAAATAAAAAAAATATATATATAAAAAATTTAAAAAAATAAAAAAATATAAAGACAAGCTGTGTCGAAGCAACCCAAACAAACCCAAACAAAGTAAAAAGTTGTATCGAATGACTTTTCTTCTTTCAGCGTGAAAGTCGTTTTCAAATGGCTGATGAGAGGATTCAGTGGACATTTGCCACCTGAACAATTGTTGTACTTGTGGGATTTGGTGCTTGGCTACGATTCTCTAGAAATAATATCCCTCCTCGCTGTAACGATTTTGAGCTTTCGCAAGGAAAATCTTTTTCAAGTTAATAATCTCCAAAACATCGAAGTAAGACATTTTGTAAATCTTTTGTGTAAAAAAGCAACTGATTATTTTTATCGTAAAGCAAACTTGTATTTTTCAGGCTGTACTCGCTGATCTCTCGTCGTTGAAAATCATGCCAATGTTGCAACTCGCTCTCCTCGAAGAATAACGTATTGCAGCTGTCCTCTAAGCATGATTGGCGAATAGCCCAAATGTTATCGTTTTTTGAGGAGAATAAATTAGAAGGAATTCAAAACCTATAAAAAAATTATACTGTGACGCGTTTCTTACAAAATCGTTTCTATGGATTCAGTGTTCTTAATTTTTTGCATTTACTGGTCGTTGCAGATTTTTTTAAAACATGGAGCTTCTTTAAACATATAGTTTTTTTTATTCGATCAATTAATATAAAAACAGCGCCTCAGATCTTTCTCCAGTAGGCAAGAAGTACAGAGAGAATAAAATAAACTGTGTGCAATCATATTTTGTGTCTCTCGTGTAAAAAAAAAAACAAGACTGATCAGCGTATTTTACAAGTGTTTTGTATAATGTTTTCTCTTATAGTCTTACAAAATGATCACATGTATACGTGTATTTCAGTACAATTCAGCATTTATCACTACTCGTCGAATTATATGATCATACCCGATTCTACGAACTTTTATCTTTCGTGTTTCCCAATAGTTGAGAAAAAAAAAAACTTGCCATCAACTAAATACGCGAGGGTTTTTCATAATATTTATCGAGGGAAGTCATTCAACGGCTCATCGTTTCCTAACTCGCTACTTAACAGAACTACCGCGATCCAGTAGTGTAGAAACAAAATTGACTCTAGAAACTATAGAAGATACAATCGTAGCGAAAAAGTCCTACAAAATCGACGTGTGTTTTCCGTTCAGTTACTCGAATGGACACCTTACGAATCTAATTATTTTCTGCTTACCGTAAACAATAATTTCGCATGAATAAGAGCGGAAATGAAAAACTCGTTCAACTGGATCGCGATAATTCAATCCAGTAATTATTCGTATCGCTGTTTCGAAGTTACGAAATTTTCACCTCATGATTATTCCTTATCGAGAATAGTTTATGAACGATTCGAATCCGCCCCGCCAGCCCTCATTTTCCTTCCGTTAATTGGATATTCACAAAAAATTTGGTAAATAAATTCGAATGGATTTTTAAAGCGATTAGCACTATCGCATGAGAAACGTGGAGCGCGAAAGCCATAAAGTTCCGCGATAATAAATCGTGCGAGGAGCGACCACGAGCCAGTCCTCCTCTTTCAATTTAATCGTGATGGCTTTATCGCTGAATCAATTTTTTTTTCTTAACTCCGTTCAACTCGATAGGTTGATCGGCGTGTTTGTGAGCTTTATCCGAAGCAGCGCTGGTCAGCAGATGTCTCGGGTGACTCAGCACCCCGCTACTACGCCAAATCGGATGAGGCAAAAACGATCACGAGAGAAACGGTACAACCAAATCTTCCTTGTGTTCGACCTTCACGTCTCCCAGAGCGGATACGGCTTCTTTGAGCATATTTGTGATCTGAAACGAAAAAAGGCACTATTCAGGCTATGCCGTAACATCTTCCTATTTATTTAAAAGTTTAACGTATGTCTATTTTCTCGCTATCGATCAGAATTGATTTATCCCAGGAATGTTTGCGGCACTTGAAATTTCTTACTAATTCGCGATCTTCCACAGCCAGAGGTTCGGCGGCGAGTATTCTCTCCGGAGCTGGTATATCCTTAAGGAGGCAAGACTTGGCGAGCGGAACTTTAACTCCGCCGCTCTCTATCCGCTTGGAATAAGCTCTGGATCTGTCCATGTACTCGTGTTGCTCCAAATTGTGAGAATCCAAGGCTCCGACGTCGATAACGTTGCTGCAACAAATACGAACGGAAGCATCGAACAAACGGGCCGCGAGCGTCGCTTTACGAAACAATACGTTGAAACTACGAAAACGCGAGAGAAGAAAAAAAAAAGTGTGTCTTATAAATTGAGAAGACTCACGCGGCCGTCTCGTGAAGTATTCTGTTAAGAGCGCTCTGCTCGTCCGTCTTCTTTGGCACTGAGCTCGCGTATTGATTAACATAATCGTCGCTAGGAAAACATAAACGAGTAAATAATAGAAAAAACGAAAAGTAATGCTTTCGAGGTAGCGGAGGAGAAGCTTCGGGAAGTTGAAAAAAAAGTATTTTTTTTCATTATTGTGCACTTACCTATGGACTCGTAGGATATTCGTACTGTTACTGACTGGATCGACCAACAAGTGTGTCCTCTCGTTTGCTTCGCCGCCCTGAAAACATTTTTCAATAATAAACCCCAAAATTCTTGAAAAGTAATAAAGTTGGCGAATATGCCGTAACGTTGATTGCACTCGCGATCACCGTGCGAGCGTTCGTTCCGTCGATAGACGATTCGGTATAATTCGTGCCTTGGGAGAACGATGATCGTACGGTGATAATGATGTACAATTTTAGCACTGATATTTATACGGAACCTGCGATCCGCTGTCTTCCTTGCATAGACTGTAGCAGCAGCCCATCTTGATCGCGAACCCAACGATCGCTAACCTCAAACAATAACTGCGTAAATGTGGAATAAAACAGTGATCACAGTTTGCTAGTTTTCATTTTCGTGTTATTTATTTTTTGTCCTCGTCGCCGAGACGTAGCGGTGAATCAGCTGTCCGAATAGCTGTGTCCACACTGTGCCTTTTCATCTTCAACTTCAACTTTCGATAACGCATGCGTCAAGGGCATGCCATACGTGCGCTGTGACGCATGCGCTATGTCCATCAAGCGCCGTGATGCATGCGCCATCCATCAAGCGCATGCGCGTGCGCATGCGGACAGCGCTTGATGGACATAGCGCATGCGTCACGGCGCAGTCAACAGCGCACGTATGGCATGCCCTTAAAGCATGCGTTATTGAAAGTTGAAAGTTGAAGATGTTATTGAAAGTTGAAAGTTGAAGATGAAAAGGCACAGTGTGGACACAGCTAATCGTCGAGGACCGCGTATCACGGAGGTTAGAAAGAAGCTCCACCCCCCCCGACCAAGGATGAACAGAGAACGGTTTGCGTTGTCGACCGAGAGATGTCGTTGCGTTGCACTGTCAAAACGATGCGTTTCAGGATTCGAGTAGAGGAACAAATTTTGCTCAAATATAAATTTTTTTTTGCATCTGAGCACATCAGGCGTGTTTTCGTTTTTCGATAACACGGATAAAAAATGTTCGTTAAGTATCCAACGATTCGACTCGAAATTTGCTGGATCACGGTGATCGATGGAGGAATGCGCGCAAGCGTAGACAAAATTGCCAAATTTTACAATTTGTACGAAAAATACGAAAAATGTGGCGAGACCTGATAACATTTTTCTAGATATCGGGATATTATTTTTAGCCCTAAAATACGGCAAATGTACAAAACAGTTTATCGAGATACTCTCATCTGTATAAAAAAAAAAGTAACACTATAAAAGAAACAAAACAATAATCGCGTCTTCGCAACGCGTGAAATAATTATTTCGTTTCGACGATACTTTATCTTCTATTTTCATTTTGTACAAAATTGATTCGACGAGATTCTCGATCGCGGTTATACGTGCGTGAAATTAGCATCTCAAAGTGTCACCGGAATTCTCACAGTTCTCTAATTTTTGATAGTTCGGATTGATTTATGGATCGATAATGCAACACGACCTATCAAGAACATCTAGAACTATGTCGGATGCCACTAGACGTCAAATGAAACTCTGAGATGCTAACTTCATACAAAACGTTATTCTCTCGAAAGAATTCTCGTATTGGCGGTGTAGACGACACGATTTAAATCAGTCGTGCGATCGTTTTCTGCTGATTTTCGAGAAATGATAAAAGCCTCTGTATCACGAGGGTGCCCGTTCCGGTACGATATTGTGATCCAAGTGATCGCAATGTATGGGACACTGATGATAGGAGACGGCACTGGCGTGGCCGGATCTACCGGAAGTCATCGGTGGGCCCAATTCCCATTCGTCCTTCACGGGATCGTAAATTTCTACAATACTCAGAAAAGACGTGCCGTCGTATCCTCCTGAAACAAACCAGACAATTTGCCAACTGACGAATCATCGAATATGAAAATCAACGTACAACGGTCGATCGTAAATTCTTTCGATATTTTTTTTTTTTTTTGCAAACTACGCAATTGGAGTTATTCAGAATTAAAAATGACCTTACCCATAGCGTACAGCTTTCCATCGAGGACTGTGAGGCTCAGACCGCTGCGAGCTATCGAAACGCTACTCACGTACTCCCACTGATCATTTTCCGTGTCGTAACGTTCTACCGAATTCAATTGTCCTTTACCGTCGTATCCACCAACGACGTAAATAAATTGTCCGAGACTAGCGACTCCGGCACCGGAGCGACTCCATTCCATGGAGGTGACCATTGTCCATTCGTCGTTCTCGGGATGATAACACTCGACCGAGTTCAGTCTGTGGGTACCGTCGAATCCGCCAATCGCGTACATCAACCTGCCGAAAGCAATAATCGAAAATGACTTAATTCTGGTCGGAATACATGCCGCGACTTGGAACGCTGATAATGAAGATTCGAGGGATGCACGAAGAGTGAACGATACCTATTAACGACGGCCACACCAACCCCTAATCTCTTGACTCGCATGGGTTTGACGTTCGTCCACTGATCCATATCAGGATCGAAACATTCGACGCTGGTGTGATATTCGCTACCGGCGCTACCACCAACGGCGTACAAAAGTCCGTCCATAACTGCGACGCCGACGCGATTTCGCGGTATTGACATGGGATGACAGGGTCTCCATTGGTCCGTGACGGGATTGTATCTATCGACCCAATCGCTATCGTACCTGAAAAAACGGATGATAGGTCCGTTATTAAGCCGGACTCGAAAATGTCTCGCGCGAACTCACCTCGTGTCCGGTGAATTGTTGCGTCCGCCAACCGCGTAAAACATGCCTTTGAGAAAAGCACCGCCGAGGCCCGATCGCGGAATACTCAGTTTGGCGTGTTGCGTCCAAGTTTTGTCATCGGCATTGTAGCCCTCGAGTATATCGAGGGAATTCTTTAAAAATCCACCAGCGATGTATATGACGCGGGGTGTATTGGGTGTTCTCTCTTTGACTATGGGTTTCTTGTGGAGTGTGAGATCTTTGAAGATCTGAGCGAGATATTCCCGGCAGGCGGGCACTTTTTTCAACACGTCGCAATTTTTCATTTGCTCCCGTAGAAAATTCGGTGTGAGATACTGACAACGTACGGCGAGCAATATGTGCTCCATTTTTGGACCTCTCGCTTCCTCGTTGTACTTGACCCACTTGAGCACAGCGTTGTAAACTTCTCGCTCCTCTTGAACATTAAGCTCGTCCTTTCTCACCAGCGATATCAATTGTATCGCCGACAACTGAAGAAACTCTTCCTCCTGACATATCTGACTGAAGTGCTGGACGATGAATTGATTCGCCTTGTGACAGAGACTGTGACAACCGTGTTGCTCTGCAAAATTCGCTATACCAATGGCGTTCGTTGGATCTAATTGACGCTCGAGGAACATACAACACGCGTCTATCACGTTGCTCACCTGGATGTTGGAGAAGAACGATCATTCATTTTAGTTTTTCCCACATCGGGCGTCTACGAAGTTTTTTTTACGAATGATAAACCTTCTAATATTCGAGGAGTAGCTCCGACGAACCTGGAACATCGTAGCTGCTGGTAGAAGCGAACAGACGGTCACCTCGGTCACCCGGATTTGTCCAGTGTACATAAAGTACATTAGCCTCGCCATTGCCGTTGGACATACTCCTTGCAGTTTTACTCTTGTCATTTCGCACTCTTTCAGTCCTCCCGTGAACATTGCCTGTGGAAGAATAAATTCTTTTATTCGTTTAATAGTTTATCTTTGAGTAAATAAAGAAAACATAATTTATGGCTGATACGTGTTTTTCTCAACAAAAGGCTAATAACGTTTAGCAGAGTTTGATGGCTTTGTCGCGTAATATTCACCTTAAAGTACGGGCTGGCCGCAGCTAGGATAACTTTGTGAGCGTGAAACAATTCCGATCCTACTTCCAATATAACATCGGTCAGCATATGATGACTCCTCATCATGAACATCATTTTCATCGCTTCCTTGACGTAATTGGCCATGCAGAACGTCATGTCGCCGAGATCGCTCTGTTTCTCAGCATTGAGTACATCCTCCAAATCGTTTTCATCGCCAAGCACGAAGGACACCGAGTTTCCATACTGCTGACCGTTGGCGCTTGACTGTCCTTTCGTTTTCCGGCGATGATCCTCCGTGCCATCCATCAAAGTGAACTGGGCCAAGCGTGCCGCGATCTATACGGAAAAGTTGCTCCGTTACGCTCATTCGCGACGAGTCGATATTTTTCTAACCGATGAACCGGCGATGTTCGAACAAGATTGGATCGGAAATAAGAATTTTGATGAAACTTGCCGATCGTGTTTTCGCGTTTGTATATTGCTTCGGCGACCGGCAAAATTCAGCGGACGAAAACGATCGACAGAAGAGAACACGAGATAAAACGGTACCGATCGGATTCGACGCTCGTAATTCCTCGGTCACGTGACACTGCCATTCGGCAAATGTGAAAACATTCGTGAAACAAACTTGCAGAGCCGACGAAAGTAAACAAGGTATAACTGTGCAAAGAAAATGAGAAAGAGAGAAACGCGACGTTGTCAAGAGTGCGAGTAGTCGAGGTAAGCGAAACGACAGAGTCAAGTTTTTTGGCTTATCGAAATTCGGACCGACCGTGATACGACGATATTTGCCCATAGCCTTTTTTTTTTCGTTTTGTACTCTGTCATTCTTTATCGCGTTGGTAGAACGAATTATACGGTGTCGCCGAGTTTACGGGAGAGAGAGTACGCGTCGTTGTTTCTTTACCTGATAAACTTTTGCACGAAACCTCCGAATTTAACGAAGTGATGAAAAGCCGCACTAACGGAGCTGCGTTGATTCGGGCAAACGTCACACTCGTTAGCCTATCTCTCGCTAGTGCACTCGGTGGATTTTAATTAAAACGAGGAAACGAACGTTTAGCAGGTTGTACGACGCAGACATATCGCAGGCGCTTGAACGCGTACACATACGCAAACTCGTGTACGAACACACGCGGGGATGAATCGACACTGTTTTACCGATTTTATTTTTTTCGGGTCAAATACGAAAAAATTCAGTCTCGATTGAATGTACGTGAATGGCACGTCGAGTACATGACGCTCCGCGGGTTTATCGCGAACTTTATGCTATCCATACGGAATTCTTTCGCTTTCGCCCTGATCGACGCGGTGATCTTAAACTGAAAAAAAAAAGGTCGATGTTGGTTAGTTCGCGGGCATCGCTGAGCCGGAGAGAACGAAAGCGAGAATCGGTGGGTAGAGAGGAGATTATACTCGGTTCAGAATCCTAACGTCGCTTGTCACCCGTGTCTTTTACATTTGCACTTCCGCGGATAATTCGACGCTGGCGCCACCCTCGATTCGAACCGTGTGTCCCGAAAAACAACACCGAACATCTGACTGTGATTATTGCGAGCTCACAAGCGGTAGGAAAGACGCGGAATTAAAAGCCAAATTATAACGTCGCTTTAACGGACAATAAAAAAATTCATCGCGTCTCGTCCAAATTCGCGATAAAGACTTTCACGAATTTCCGTGTTATCATTTTTTTAAAATCCTATCCCGAATCTACTGAAAAAATGACGTGCTCTTTTCATAGAAAATAATATTATTTGAAAATTTGAATAATTAATAAAAAATGCTGAAAATTGATCGCCTCGTTTGCAGCGAGCTGAATTTCGAATTCCGTATTCCGTATCTACAGCGAAACTAAAATGAAAAATCGACTATCGAAACCAAACTGCTTTGACACGAAAAACCCCCCTATTTTTGTCTGATCTCGGATGTTAAATTGAGACTCGATCCAGATAGAGTGGACAAAGTAAAACCGATCGACCGTTGCACCCAAAAGATTTTTTTTCGGCGATCAATCTCCATTGGCGTATGTACCAATTATCGGAAGACACGGAAAAATGTATGAAATGCCCGCTTCCGAAGGTTTATCTCTTTTTGCCTCCTACTCGGTAACGGGCACACGCGCGTCTTGCTCGATTGCGCGACGTAAAAAGATATTCTTCATAAGACCGAACGTAAAACTCGTGACAACGGATGACTTGCAAAATCGAGCAAAACCATTACCAATCGATTCACGAAACGATAATCGGCCGTAAAACGTGGAACGAGCCGAGAGATATGGACGAAGAGATAGGAGATCCGATGAAATCGAAATTAATGACATCAAAAGATTCCTCGTCCGTAATAAACACATAACAATAATTCTTATTTTATTATCATAATATATAATATGTAATAATAAAAAAATCGAAATATAATAAATTACGAAAATAAATAAACGATCGGAATTTAATATATGAAAGAAAAAACGATTTACAGTAATTACCTAATTATTACAAAATCGATAAATATGGATATTCTTAAAAATTAAATATTGATATAATTTACATCAAAGAAATCCAATATAAAATATATTGTATAATAATAAATAAAATAATAAATAAATAAACGAAATTAAATACTGAACGACACAAAAAATAATTTAGTAATTATTCCATGATTAAAAATGAAATAATAAAAATCTTAACATTAATGAGAAATTTATACCAATAAAATTGATCGATGTATTCAATAATGTAATCACATGAGTGCCGTTTAGAATTAGTTAACGTCCATTCTCTAGCACAATCGATCATTAGATGACAGATGTTTGATATTCGTCAGGTGAATATACAAACATCCTCGGAAAACGTGACGATTAGCTTCGACGGTGAGAAGGCCGACGTCACGCCCCTCGCGGGTTTGTGTCTATGCTTTTTTGATAAGTCATCCTTAGGCTGCACTTTTGTCGATGTATGGATAGCTCCAAGCTAAGCTGGCTCGTCGCACGGCCACGCCTGTGTCCTCGCCCCCCTCCCCTTCCCCTCATTTTACATTTTTTATATCGCTCTCGTACAATGCTCCCTCGTTTTCCCAGAAGAAATCGTAACGATCGTTCGTACAAAAAAAAAATGACGGATGAAAGCATTTTTTCGTTGTTTCGGAGTATTTTAGTGTTATTTTGACGATTTGGGGTTGTTTGGGTTCAGTTGGGTTTGTTTGGTTTTTTCGGAGAGTCAATCGTTGTCATCTTACGAATCGAAAGGTCATTTTTGCCAGTGTCGACGAAACGTCGGTTTAGTCCGTTGAGCGTGCCATCTTACAGGAAGTGCTCTCGTTAGCGCCTGAACGATGAGATCGCCGATCGAAAGATGGCACGAGGATCACACGACGGTTGAAACGTTCGTGAGATTTCGGGGTTACGGGAGAATCAATAAGTCGACTTGAGACAATATATTTATTTCTTAATAGTGTGAAGTTGTTTTGTTTGTTCGTTCATTCAACAATAACAGTGTAGTCAATAGGCGTAACAAGAGAGACGACGGTTGCGAGAAATCTATCGTACTTACAATTAATACCGTACGCCGTTTAAGAGTACCATCTTTTCGTTTTTTTTTTTTTCAAGTTCCAAGAGATTGCTTTTCTCGTGTTTTTTTTTTTTAATTTTCTTATTATATCTCACGATCCTTCAGATCGTTGGAGATAATGGTGTCGATTCTTTCATTATCGTTTCAACAGCGATGATCTCGATGGGCATACAAAAAAAAATGTTTTTTTTTTATCGAGTGAAAAAAAAAGGAAATTTTCACGACAGTTTTTCTTCGCTCTGGCAATCTTAGGGATTTAGTTCTTTTTTTTTTGCCGAGTACGATTCGGTGTATTCGAAACAAGAGAGAATACAATGAATTCGTTTTTTTTTTTCTTCGTTCGCAGGTCCACTTAAAACTACGAGTGAAATCGTGAATCGTTCGACAGTTTCTGCGTTTTAGGAACACCGAGTGTTTCTCTTGAGGTTTTACGTTACATTATCGTATGAAATAATGAAACGCGCGCGACGATGGTCGACGATTCACGTACCTCGAATTCTTCATGGCAGTGCTTTGTAGTGAATAGAAATACTCGTTTTTTTTTTTGTTTTATTGCCATTAGAGAACGAAACTTGTCTTTCTTCCTTTCTTTTTTTTTTTACCGCCTTCGATTCGGTACGCATGCGCGATTGCGAAACTCCGAAAGATCTGTACGATTGATCGGTTTGCTTATTATTTTTCTTTGCTTTGTCGAAGCAACGTCGGTCGAATCAAGGGAGGTCTGATAGCCTAATAAAGAGGAGGGCAAAGAGCTCGTTAGATTCGGGGATGTTCGATTTTATTAGGCCATAAGTATACACATTTATCGACTAAGAATCCTGAGGTTAGAACTTCGCTCAGTGATTACGTCGTGTCGACGAGTTCGATCAACCGAAAGACTTCCTTTACAATAAATCTTTGTGCGAAGTTATCTTTTTTCTCATCTTTTTTTTTTTTCATAAGAGCGAACAAAAGTCGACCGTTTTTTCCATCCTGGCGAGTACTTTTTGCGAGGAATTTTTTTTCGTTTTTAGTCTTAAGGCTTTCACGGCGCTTATCATTTTGAAAAGTTGTGGCTTCCGGATGGATGCCGTGTCGAGGTTCAGCATTATGCCGACGTTTC
>JAPYZJ010007447.1:0-11341 GCA_030522765.1 Ophioninae sp. B BG-2022a
TTGCCAAAACATCGAATTTTTACTATCTTTGGGGTTTTTGCAATTTACTCGAAATTGAAGGCTGGACGGCCTAAACTGACTTGAAATTCGTATTCAGCGAGTCGAAAAACATACCCGTAGATAGGTGGCACCCGGTGTACAGACAATTTTTTTTTTGTGTGCCGGTGTTATTAGTTGTTCTTCACACTGTTTATTATTTTAATTCATTCGCTACACAGCTGCATCGACATTTTTTTGAACACTTTATGGCATTTTATGTGTTATGAAATTTTTTTCGTATACAACGAGCAATATTGCCACTGATAATGTAAGGGAGAGTGGGGGAATCGCGGAGGACGGGTAATGGCGGATACTAAGGTATTAGATTTTACAAAGAGATAGTAGATATCTCGAATGACGCATTCGCAAGTCGGAACCGACCCCAGTGCCAAGCAGTAACTAGTGAGGTTATGCTGCGCTCGATGTCAAAGGTAAGTGATTTTTTTATTTTTTCCTAGTAATTTCATCTAATTTTGCAAGATACATTGTATGCGTGTATAATACGCATACAATGCGTATTATACACGCAAAACCCTCCATGCAAAACACCGGAATCTGACATTTTTGTTGTGAAGTAATGACTAGATAGGTAATTTATTTTAATAATCACCACGTGGATCATCACGTTTGTGATTTCCCCATCTTATAATTTACTGTTTCGTTTCCCGTTTATAGCTAAGGGTTTAACACTTTTTGAAACTCCAAAGATATTTCAGATGTCGCGTAACTACAAAAGGAAGACGGAGACCAAATATAAATTAGAAGATCTTGAAAAAGCGGTTCAAGAAGTTAAATACAAGAGGCCGTCGTTAGGAAAAGCAGCCACCGCATATGCTGTTCCAAAGAGCACTATTCACGACTACCTCAATAAAAACATTATAAAGATGCCACAAACTGCAAGGAAGGCCATATTTATGGAAGGGCAAGAAAAGGAATTAGAAGATCATATTTTACAATGCAGCAAACTATTTTATGGTCTAACTATGAAGACAGTGCGGAAAATAGCTTTAAATCTGCTGAAGTAAATAAATTAAACCATAATTTTGATAAAAATACTGCAATGGCGGGAAAAGATTGGTATTATGGGTTCATAAAAAGACATCGCAATATTTCTCTGCGGAAACCTGAAGCCACTTCTTTCAATAGAATAACAGCGTTTAACCAAAACGAAGTAAAGATATTCTTCAATAACCTCGAAGCGTTACAAAAAAAAAACATCAGTTTAATGCTAATCGCATTTATAAGATTGAAGAGACCGGTATTTTAAATGTACAAAAAAATTCGACGATATTAGCTCTAAAAGGACAAAAACACGTCGGCATGGCCACAAGTGCTGAGAGAGGCATCACAACAACTGCCGTTTGCGCATTCAGTGCTTCAGGGAAGTACGTCCCGCCGATTTTTATTTTAAAGAGAAAGCGAATGAATGCTCTACTGCTGCGTAGAGGCAACGGTGATATGGTAGCGACAGTTAGTGATTCGGGTTGGATCACCGAAAACGTATTCATAGATTGGTTACATCATTTTACCTCATTTGCGAAACCAACTGTTGAAGAACCTATTCTACTCGTGTTAGACAATCACGAGAGCCACGTAAGTCTTGCTTGCTATCTGCTTTGTCGCCAAAATGGAATAGTATTGTTATCCCTTCCACCACATACATCGCATCGTATGCGGCCTCTGGATTTAACATATTTTGGATCACTCAAGACTGCGTATAACAAAGAATGTAACTCGTACATGGCTGCAAATGGACGTAAAATTACACAGTTTGACGTTGTGGAAATTTTTACTAAAGCTTTTAATCGCTTCAGCAATATAGAGAAAGTTGCAAATGGCTACAAAGCAGCCGGTATTTGGCCATTAGACACTACTAGATTTGCCGAAATGTTTTTCGACTTGAGATCGCCTGACATTCAGATGGCATCGACATCAAATGTCCAAGAGGCAGTAACATCTAATGCCCAAATAGCACCGTCTTCATCTATCCAAAACGCAATGACACCTGATGCTCACATGGAACTGTCACCATCTATACTAAAATCAGTGACACCTGAAACTCACGTCTTTAATACATCAACTCCTCTTCAAATATTGTCAGTATTCTATAGCTGCAAAAACCAAAGAATATGCGAAAGTCCGGAAAAAAACATTCAATTATAATAACCAGTTCTCCAATGAAACATGCTTTAGAAGAAAAAGAGGAAAAAAGGAGGAAGAAAGCAGAACAAAAAGAAAACGTAAAGGCTGAAAATAAGAAAAAAGAGGAAAATAAGACTGATCGTACCAATAAAAGAAAGAAAGGTGTAAAGAATTTAATGGATTTCGAAGATGACCATGTTTTATTAAGAAAAATAAATCCACCAATCAATCCCCGGAGGACGAACAAGAAGATTATTGTTTGATTTGTAATGAAAGATATGAAACTCCAATAATCGAGAACTGGATAATATGCTATAATTGTAAACGCTGGGCCCACGAAAATTGTACCAGTGGTAAAAGTACTTCTAATGGATTTCTCTGTCATTTCTGTGCCGATTAGGCTTTGTTCGTGATTACCCCAAAAGGCGTCCGCAATTACCCGACATGCTTCGGGTAAACCCGGACAACAAACTTTTTGTTTTTCCTTTAAATTTTGATTTCATACTAAAAATTTATCAACGTTAACTATGGGAGTGTAAGAATAGTTAGTTTAAGTTGACATTGATCAATAAATGACTTTGGTTACTTTATATTTTTTGTTTTATTACAATGTTCCCTTAGATGTTCGCAATTACCCCACTCACCCCTACGAGGTGCAAGTTTTACCAAGCTGCAGCTCCTAAACTATAAATACTACGGGAAAAGTTTCAAATGAAATTTATAGGAAATTTCATGCTCTACAATTCAATTTAGTAAAAACCACATTGAAAGAAGTTTGGAACGCTATAATTAAAAATCTATGCGTTATACAAAAAAAAGTTTTGAATAAAAAAGATGGAAAATATTATTATCTACAATAATGATTTGTACAATTTTTGTCGTACGATGCGCGGTTCACGAGATACGTAATAAAATGTGTTTTTCAAGATGGCGGCTGAAGTGAACCTTAAGTCACGACGCCCACTTGGATTTACATTCAGGGAACACCCCTGAACATATTCAAAAAAAAATACCTGTTCCCGAACGTTTTTAACTGAAAAGAACCCGGCGCTTGGCCTAGTAAGAAAATTTCCAAAACGGTTAAAAACATTCGACAATTTTTAGGCCTAACAGGTTACTACCGTAGGTTCATCAAAAATTTTTCAAAGATTGCGAGACCATTGACACGACTTTTAGAGGAGAAGGTAGACTTCGAATCGACCGAAGAAACTCAAAATGCTTTCAAAACACTCAAGGATAAGCTCTGTGAAGCTCCTATTTTAGAGTATCCAGACTTTGAAAAACCAGTTATAATCATAACTGATGCTTCCGGTTACGCCTTAGGCGGAGTTTTATCACAAGGTGAAATCGGACGGGATAAACTAATCGCTTACGCATCATGTGTATTACGTGTGCCAGCCCTTCAGTACGACATGTAGGAAAAAGAGGCAATGGCAATCATACATAGCGTAAAAGCATTCAGACCTTACATTTACGGTAGGAAATTCACGCTGGTGACCGATCGTAAGCCGCTGGTCTGGTTTAAAAGAGCCAAAGATGGAAATACACGCGTCCTAAAATGGCACCTTAAACTTTCAGAATACGACTACGACGTTGTGTATAAGCCAGGGAAACTAAACGCAAACGCTGAAGCCTTATCGCGTTACCCAGTCAAAAGTTTCGAGGATGTCAAAGCCATCCCACATTGCGAACGAAATATTGATAAGAATCCGATTGAAATAGAACCAGACATATTACGAGAATTAGCAGAGCATAGTGTTACCGAATATAGGGAAGCGATTGCCGCGACACGACAACGAGTTGTGAGGGGGACCTGCGCAGTCCTCGTCAGCAAGGTGGGAAGCAACGAGGGCACGAGCCGGGGTAGTAGGCTAAGAGACGGTATCGGATACGCACGTGTGAAAAAAGAAAGACAGAGAGATTTCGCGAGGAGATGCCCGCCACGCGGTCGGCCGGGGCTCCAAAATAAAAAACGAGTATCGTGAGTCATCGGAGAGGAGTGCGATTTCCGCGTGTCGCGAGTCGGACCATTGTGATTAGGAGAAACGTAGCATCTAGCGTAAATCTATATTCATTTTCACCTACATTAACTAATTACAAACTGTATAATAAATCTCTTCGATCGTTCCACGAGCTCGCCCGTGTAAGAGTTTTCCCCTCCCCCTCTTCCTAGGCCGGTCCTTTGGTCGCCTCGCCAACGAACATACAGAAAGAGCCGTACAGAAAGAGGAGCGGCTGGACAAGTTCGCAGAGATTCCTCCGCGTCATTGAGACTTTTTTTTCTGTAACAAAATCAAAAGTGGGATTTACTCCAAAAAAAAAGTGTAGTAAATTAAATTGGTGCTCCGAAAAGTGTGCATATGGTGGAAGAATCAATATTCGAAAATTTTTGCTGTGCGGAATTAGGAAAAATGGGGCTCAATCGTACGGTTGGGAGAGGTCATGGCTGGGGTGGAGACTCCGGGTCGCGAGCATCGTTACCGGGTCGTTTGAACGAGGCGGGCCAAGATGGCGGTCGGTTAGACGCATTGGCCAGTAAGCAGATGCCGCCTTCCGCGCCGCGGTACGAGGACGATGAGGCGCCGGCGCCGCTATTAGCCGAGGAACTTGCCGCTAGAGCCGACGAATCAGGGGCGACGAACGGACCGCGGGGGCCTCCACCAGAGCAATCGTCGTTTGCTGAGCCAACAAGTGCGGACGTAACGGCGGCGTTCCGACGATTGCTCGTGAATGGTGAGGAAGACGAATTGCTTGTTCAGATATTGTCGGGATTAGTCCTGAATCGTGCTCCGGCAACCGCAGCGCCGCCAACGGAGACGCCGCTAATTCCATCCTATCGCGTGATCCCGGACCTGTCCCGGAATATAGAACATTTCACCGGAAATGAAGGAAGCGCGCGTCCACGTGAGTGGCTTCGAAACTTGGAAGCAATGTAACGTTTGCACGAGTGGCCTCTTGATTACTTGTACGAAGCAGCGAGTATGCATTTGAGGGAGGGAGGGAGCGCGAGCTGGCTGCGGGGACAGCCAAGAGAGATATCTTCATGGGAAGTCTTTCGTAATGCGTTTGGCGATACTTTTATAATAAGAGACAATATATCAGAACGTTGGGCAACAATGAAAGCAAGGTCCCAGGGTAAGTTGGAACCCCTTGCCGACCTACTTTCACGCAAAATGCGACTGTGCGCGGATTTGAACTTATAGTTTCGCGAAATGAAGGCGGAAGTTCTCGTTGGTATCTGGTCGAAGGAGCTCGCAAGTGCGGTGATGCCAGCTTCACAGTTTTCGGCAGATGAACTGCTCCATGTCCTACAATATTATGAAAAACTGTTGAATGATCGAGCTGGAAGAATTCAAGCAACACGTGATATTACGAGTGCAAGAGTGCGACCGGTCAACGAAAGAAATGTGAGCGATGGGCTACTGGCGAGAGAGGCGCAGCGAAGTCGATCCGAGGACGCTGGGCAACCAGCCACAATGAGAGGGCCACCGGACAGTGCTCGACGCTGTTACAATTGTAACCGAGGAGGACACTTGTCACGGGATTGTCCAGAGCCGCAGCGTGACATCAGATGTTATCGGTGTGGGAAATCAGGCCACATCAGCCGACGATGCAGCGAAAACACCGCAGCTTCAGTCCAGACTATCGGGAAGGCCAATGACGCTGCTGCCCTGAAGTATATGAAGGACGCCTTGATAGACGGTACGCCACTAACCGTGTTCATCGACCCAGGAAGCTGGGAATGCACAATTCGAGTAACCAGAGCTCTGGCGGAGAGGCTTACGATGGAGGTAGCGCCACAGCCGCTCAAAGGGTTCGGACCTCCCGATTTCGTCGTAACCAGCCCAGGTATCGTGCGAGCAGCCATCACTATTGACGGGGTGAAGGTGCAGGGAGTCGTTATGCGCGTTGTTCCAGACAGCATGCAGCCCGTTGACGCCATCATCGGTCGAACCTTCACGGACCACCCAGCAGTTAATTATCACAATGTGGGTAATTCACTCACCTTCGGGAGTGCCAGGGAAGCGGTTTTGCCGCAGCTAGACTGTGGTCCGGGACCATCCGCAGTAACGGGTAGCCTTACACTGCCGGGGAATACTATCGGATTTCTGGATGTGGTGGCGTCGAACGAGAAATACGTACTACCGGTCCTAAATTTGGGGGCATCGGAGAAGCAGCTGAGTGCCAAGAGTTGAGACGTCGTATGAGGCACAATCAGCCACCTGCCACTGCGGCAGCGAGAGACAACATTGCGAGAGCAGGCGATTCAGGGAAAGGACTTTGATGTGGGGCCAGGCCAACCCGATGAGGTTGTGGGAGAGCTGTGTTCAGTAACAAATACTTTTCGCGATTGCGCTTACGCCAGCCCTGTTCTGATCGTCCGGAAGAAGAATGGCGGAGCGCGCCTATGCGTTGACTTTAGAAGATTGAATCAACAAACCGAACGAGTGCATTTCCCACTCCCGAATATCGATGATCATTTGGCGTGTATCTGTGATAGCAATTTATTTATTGTTTTAGATTTAGCCCACGGATACTTGCAGATTCCTTTGACCGCGGAGGCCGGAGAGAAAACGGCAATAATAACACCTGACGAAACCGCCGAATTCACCCGTATGGTGTTCAGACTGATGAACGGACCAGTCTTTTTCTCCAAGGCTATGCACCACGCACTGGGGCCTCTGCGGGACAAAGTCGTCCTGTACTACCTCGACGATATACTGATCCCCGGAGAAAATTGGCCGATGTTGAAAGAAAAACTCGTACAGAGTTTGCAAGCGTTGCGGCACGCTGGTTTCACTCTTAAGCTGAGTAAATGTAAATTGTTATTTCGGAAAGTCACTCATTTAGGTTATGAGCTCTCGGCGAGCGGCATCGAACCAGGGACGCATAAAGTTGAGGCGATCGCGCAATTCCCCGAGCCTCGGAACACGCACGAAGTGCGACGTTACTTGGGGTTAACTGGGTATTTTAGAAAATTTGTGCCTCGATTCGCGTAACTAGCCGAGCCGTTAAGCACCTTACTGAAGCTCGAGGAAAAATGTGTATGGGGCGACAGCCAGCGACGAGCATTCGAAGCTCTATGCCATAAACTAACGTCACAGCCCATACTTATGGCGTTCGACCATAAAGTTCGGCGTTCGAAAGGTGCAAAGCGGTTAGTGTACGCGATCAGCAGACGCACGTCTTTAGCGGAACGCGCGTATCACAGATCAAAATTAGAGCTTTTGGCAATTGTGTGGGCGGTGAAGCGATTGCGTCCAATGTTAGCAAATATAACATTTTCCATCGTGACCGATTGTAAGGCGCTAGTGTATTTATCCACGCAGCAAACGTTAAACCCCCAGGTGATTAGGTGGAACGATCAGCTGAGCGAGTATAGCTGTTAGATTGTGCACCGAGCGGACACAAAAGTGGCTCATGATGACGCGCTTAGCAGAGCGCCGATCAGCGAGCCTGAACCGAGCGAACAAACAACGACTATCGTAGCAATCAGTAATGAAGCGGATCTGGTTCGGGTGTACCAGTATTGCGATCCAGAACTCGCAGAGAGGAAGGCGATTCTGGCGAACCGTCAGTTCAGAGGACTCGGACTGATCAAGATCGTGTCGAGGGAATGTGTTGTCGGGTGGGAATTCTTTATCGCAGGTACGAGAACCGTTTGTTGTACGCAGTACCATGACCTATGAGGAAAAGCCTCGTCGTACGCTACCATGATTTAAAAGGGCATCAGGGAGTAGAACGTGTGGTTGCTCGACTGCGACGCCATTATCACTTCCCAAGGATGAACGCCTACGTGCGACGACATATCGCAGCGTGTGTCGAGTGCCTTGCGTATAAAACCAAAGTAGGACGACAAACCGGAGTCTTTCACCGGATACCTCCGGGCCGTCGACCCTTCGAGGTTATCCATATGGATCACTTAGGGCCGTTCGAAACAAGCGAGCTCGGAAATAAATATATCTTTGTAATCGTCGATAATTTAACTAAGTTCACAGTATTACGTGCCGTAGCAGATACGTGTACGAAGAGTGTATTGTCTCATCTCGAAGAATTTGTGTGCGAGTACGGGGCTCCATTGCGCGTGGTTTCAGACAGAAGCCAATGGACAGGTGGAACGCCGGAACGCCGTATTGATCCCCGCTATTAGTAGCAGCCTAGAGAAAGATGGTAGCACAACTTGGGACGAAGACCGTTGCTGCCTGCAAGGCGATCTCAACGGCATGGCACATGCAAGTACCGTCAAATCCCAGTTTGAGTTGCTGTACGGGTACCAGCCGCTAAGGGACGAAGGAGCCCTGCGCCAGGTGGTGGACCCGGAAGGAAATTATGTTGATCCGCAGGTCTTACGCAGCGGAGCAAGGCAGCGAATCGTACAGCGACAGGAGGCCATGAAGGAACGATATAACCGTACGCGCATGAAAAACGTGGACTTTGAGGTAGGCTGTCTCGTCTATATGAAGACGGCACCATGGGCGACCGGGGACTATACCAAGCTGCACGCCAGGTATCGAGGACCATTGGTAATTCTCAAGCGACTTGCCGGCGACACGTATCACGTGTGCGACCTTCGACCAGCAACGGGAAAACGTCGATATGCGTCAACTGCGCACGCCAGCCAGCTAAAATTATGGGTGCCCGAAGCAGAAGAATCGGATGGAAGCAGCTCTGGAAGCGAAAGCGATGGGGAACCTCCGCAAGGGCCACTAGAAACGGATATCGTGGACGGGGTCAGTTCCGAAAGCGGCAGTAACGTTGAACCAACGGAAGCTTCAGAAGCGTCGACACCCTGTGATGAATTAGGAAGGCCGAGCGGCGAGTCGGAACGTCCGTCGCGGGTCCGACGAAAACCCCGCCATTTAGGTGACTACGAGGTGGAGTAGCCGATTCTACGTGCTCTGGAAGATGGCTGACGTCGCTCGAGAACGAGCGGTAGTCAGGATAGACGGGTGTTACCGAATCTAGGGAAGCGATTGCCGCGACACGGCAACGAGTTGCGAGGGGGACCTGCGCAGTCCTCGTCAGCAAGGTGGGACGCAACGAGGGCACGAGCCGGGGTAGTAGGTTAAGAGATGGTATCGAGTACGCACGTGTGAAAAGAGAGAGACAGAGAGATTTCGCGAGGAGATGCCCCCCACGCGGTCGGCCGGGGCTCCAAAATAAAAAACGAGTATCGTGAGTCATCGGAGCGGAGTGCGATTTCCGCGTGTCGCGAGTCGGACCATTGGGATTAGGAGAAACGTAGCATCTAGCGTAAATCTATATTTATTTTCACCTACATTAACTTATTGCAAACTGTATAATAAATCTCTTTGATCGTTCCATGAGCTCGCCTGTTTAAGAGTTTTCCCCTCCCCCTCTTCCTAGGCCGGTCCTTTGGTCGCTTCGCCAACGAGCAGGGATACAGAAAGAGGAGCGGCTGGACAAGTTTGCAGAGATCCCTCCGCGTCATTGAGAATTTTTTTTTCTGTAACAATAGTGTTAGCGAAAATGAAGACCCTATAATTTTTACAACACGGGCAGAAATTCATGGACTTCCGAAAATTAAAGAAATACTTGTTGTCACCCGTTCGCAAGAAAAAAGGAACATATCTCGTACAATTAAAGAACCAGAGCGACAGGTAGAAGGGAAGCTCAGCGATGGCGCTGTATTAGAAACGGTTGAAATACCTGCACCAAAACGGACATAGACACGCTCCCAGCCCCGGCGCCGTGCACTCCGAAATCGTGGGGTCATAAATTATAAGGAGAGTAGTAGCGACGAAACGGAAGCCGAGGTAACAAGGCCCGCATGTGCTATACAGCCTAGGAAGGGCGCAGATCCCAAGATACCCGAAAAATCTAACCTGTTCGAAACAACTTGAAGTCCTATTCCTTAAAGTTCCACTGGCCTAGATTCCGATTCCACTAATGCTGACGACTCATTATCCTCTGACGAAGGACAACATCCGATCCAGAAGAACAAAACTTCGGAATTAAAAATCGCAAATTGCGTAACCAGTAAAGAATTATTTCACTTTCGCAAAGACCATCTTGTATATATTATTAATTCAAACGGAAAAGCTTGCGATTCTGGATCACACAAACTGCTTGAGGAAAAAAACTTCCTACAGTAAAAAGGTTAGAAAAGTCATACCTACAGTAAAAAGGTTGCTCTAGTTGTCAAAGGTGAACATTCCGAATCGTCTTTCATATCGGAAGATATTAAGGAAAGCGTAAACGAATTAAAGGATCTCTGTGTAATCCTTAAGATCCAATCGGTGAGTATTAGCCAAAGTAATCATATCGAAACCCTAATATGGGCCGATGTTTTGAACATAATAAAGGGAACTTTTAAAATCAGCAAAACGAAGATAATAATATGCTTAGTAGCCCAGTCAAATTGTCAATTGACCCGCTGCTAGTTATACGTAGAATTTTTCCTTCCGAATTCGTTAGGGGGGGTCACTGGGAGTCTACATTTCGGTTTCCGAATTCCTAGTGGTGTTGCATTTTCCGTTATCTTGATTTGAAGGATGGTTTTTTGTTTTTCAAATAACTCGTTTATTTTTAATTTTACATGGAAAATGGTTGTTACAAAATTTGTTCAGAATTGAATTTCCCACAATTTTTGTTTTTATCATTTTTCCGTAGGATCGATATTTTTCGATTCACTCCAGAAAAAAGTGATTTTTCGTTTATTGAATAATTCTTTTTTTTTCAATTTTACATGAACAGTGGTCATGTAAAGTATCATTCTGGTTAGGGTAGGAACAACAATGAATACATTCAGTGTTATTCCAGGCTCGTAAAAGAATGTTTCGGTTCCCGTATAGGTCCTAGGACTTGATAGAGTGGCCGTACGTGTTGTTCCGATACAGTTGGGGTCTAGTTGCAGTATCCCCATTCCTTCCAGCATTACGTCAACGGCCGACGCCCGGATACACGTCACCCGTATTTTTGTTCGGGTGATTAGGGAAAAGAGCCAGCCTCCATGAGTGGGCAAGTATCCCCAGAAATCCCCGGTATGCGCTTGTAAACGTATGTCACACTGGCGCATGACCTCACGGGATGGTCTTAAGAGCATGTGTGATTCGCAGATACCTGTATTGGTGTCTCGGACCGCAATGCCTCCCGAGCAAATCAGTCGCCGGCCGGCTTCTTTGCACTGATTCCTGTA
>JAPYZJ010007449.1:0-26531 GCA_030522765.1 Ophioninae sp. B BG-2022a
TTCGATATCTCGAGAACGGTTAGTGTTAGGCAAAAAATTATAGAGACCTTTTCTCTTCTAAATTAAATTTACTAACTTTTTTATCTGAAACTTTTTTTTTCATCATCAATACTTTTCAATTTATCACTTCCGAAAGGCAAAAATTTTACTTCTTTTTCTCCCTTTTTTTTTAATTTTTCGCCATTATCTCCCCAACCGTTCAATTTTATTAAATTTTACCGATTATCAAAGTGTTAGATCATTTAATTATGAACAATTTTTTCCTTAAACTTTTTAAGCGTCCCCGTGCCGAGTTACGAGTAATATGGGAATTAATACTCGGGTGTGTCGGTGCCGGTCTACAGAGCCGTTCGGGGATCGATTTTACATAATAGTTTCGATATTTCCGTGGTTGAATGGACCCGCACAAAGAGGGAAAGAGGCTGATAGTGGGAATCGCGATATTGGAGCCAGCGTCTCCGGACGAGAAGAGATCGTTGGATTAAGGGAGCTGGAAATCCTCCTGGCGTTTTCAGGGAACGGGAACCGAGAGAGTTCGGAGACATTCCGAGAGAATGGGCAGCTGGAGGATTCCAGTGAAACATTAAACGCCTCCTCTGGCCCGTACGATTATATTTAACACTCGTGCTAATGACAATTTGAATTTAAGATTATGGAAGAGAAAGAGAGAGAGAGAGAGGGGTGATAAAAAATAGGCGTAAAAGGACACAGGAAGTTGCCCATTTCCGCGTCACTTCCCATCCCAAATCGACCGGGTTCGGATAATTCGTTTTCTTTTTTTTTAGACAATATCTACCGTTGAGTTTCAGTCCAGACGATTAATTACTGTTTTCGAATGTTATATTTTTAATTAGCGGAGCTAATTAAATAGTAATAAAATAAATAGTAAAAAAATAGTATAGAATACTATTTTTTTCGATATTATGTTTCAAACGATGCGAACTTCAACGTAATTTTAAAAAATAGCTTGTGAACTAGGGAAGGGTTCTTCAAAGCCTAAATTTTCAAAAATTTTGAAAGCATTGCTTGTAACTTTCATCCGGGGAATGAAATTCGTTGCAATTTTTTTTTACAAATTTATTTTCATCCACAAAAAAGACATCGGCAATAAAAAAAAAACGATTATTGCAATCCGGCCGGAAATATATTTTTTCACTTTTACCCCTCGATAATGGTAGGTTCCGAGGGATGAAAATGTTCGTCCTTTTGGTTACAAGCTTTTTTTAGGTTATTGAACACATACAAAAAAAACGATTATTGAGAAGAAAAATTCTTTGGCAACCAACGATGGAAACTTCAGACACATGAGTGAAATGCAGGTGGCCAAATACTTTTGAGCGATAGTGTAAGATAATAGTTAAAATGATAAACATATCATAATGTTTAAAACGAAGAGTGTATATAAAAATGTGTTTAAAATTAACAATGTATATAAAAATGTGTTTAAAATAAAGAGTGTATATAAAAATGTGTTTAAAATGAGGAATGTATATAAAAATGTGTGTTTAAATTAGGAGTGTATATAAAAATATGTTTAAAATTAACAATGTATATAAAAATGTGTTTAAAATGAAGAGTGTATATAAAAATGTGTTTAAAATGAAGAATGTATATAAAAATGTGTTTTAAATGAAGAGTGTATATAAAAATATGTTTAAAATTAACAATGTATATAAAAATGTGTTTAAAATAAAGAGTGTATATAAAAATGTGTCTAAAATGAAGAATGTATATAAAAATGTGTTTAAAATAAAAAGTCTATACTTTGAATGATAAATTCGTTACATAAATAAACAAAACTAATAAATATCGAAACAGGGGCATGTATGAAAGAAGAAAGGGAAAAAGTGAAGGGAAAGAAAGAGAGCAAAAAAGAGACCGAGAGGAAAAGCGATACTAAAGGGAGAAAAGGGAGAATGTTGATCGTCAAGGGGGCACGAGGAATTTAGAACCCGTGACTCGTCGCCGTCATCGATTTGATTAGGATCGTTGAGGGCTGACAAAAGTCGTAAAGTCTCGTGAAGTGAAGGAGCGAAGGAATATCGTCAGACGATATTGCGGTCATTTCTCGTCTATCCCTCTTTTCGTGACATATACATGTATACTCGTTCATCGAGGATCGCAAAGGGATGATATCGTCCTTCGCCATCACAATTGGCAACTTCTATTGCGTCACGGATTCTAGCTCTCGTCTACGAATTTCATATTCGGAGTTATTAATTTCGACAAGACACGGTCTAGAGGACTCGATCTGCGGTTCTCCACCCTTGGCAAGCTCTCTCTCGTCATTGAAGTTTGCATCGTTGGATCGAAACGACAATTCCTACTCATCGCTTCGCTTCTTCATTTTTATAACCAACGAAAGCCTTTCAGCGCAAGTGAACTTTGCGAAATGCTGATACAGATCTTTCAAAAAAAAAAAGGTGGTTGGATTTTGAACGCTCGATGTGTGCTGGATCGAGCGAATCGTCACAAAAACATATACAGGGTGACCGGAAATTCGAAATTTGTTCTATTCCTTGATAAGGATCATTTTAAAGATCGTTTATAACGAATTAAACCTTGTCAACTGAGACTAGAAATTGAGTATTTATTCAGTCAGTAATTTGGTGAGTTGAGACTAATTAAAATCTTTTATTTTGAAAATTATGCAAATTCAAAGTAGGCTTTCTTTATCTTAAGTCATTTCGAAACAATGTTGATTCAATATTTAAAGTAGAATATTTTTGAACAAATTTTTGTATTTGGGATTGTGATGATGGAGATAAAAATGTATTTTTTTTAAATCGTAAAGTCACATGGTTGAGGGTGCTTGATTAGTATGACGTTGTAACGTGCATTATTATAAAGCAACCAAAGTGATTGATTTTTTATTCACAAATTTCCTGGTACCAAATAATCCAAGGGGAAAATCAGGCGAACTTTTTAAAGAAATCTTTCTTTTTTATAAAGAAACTTCTTATTCATAAAAAATCTGCAATATCCAATTTTCGATAATATTAAAAATAAGAAGTAAAAAAAGAAGAAAATCCTGGTGTTCTAAGAATCCAAACTTCAACGCACTCTCTCAACTTGAATATGTTCAAAACCTTTTTTCTTCCTCTTGAACTACAATCCAACACAATTTTTCCAAAAAAATTTTAAAAAAACCCGTTCTGATTTTTCCTTTTTTTTAAATAACATATTTAAATGTTTAAAATTTTGTTAAAATTCTCATCAAAATTACTATTATATAATTACAAATAATGAATTATACAATAGTAATTTTTTATTTATTTATTTCTCAAATTCGGTACACAACAGTTCAACCAAAAACAGCAAAAATGTTTGAATCTTCCAATGTTCGTCGAATCCAAAAGTCGACGAATTTCGTCGTGAAAATTTATCGTATTCCTTCGAGCGATCTCAGGCAAAAGAGTAAACGGAAATCCTGCGTCGTTTGGGTGGACTCGTGGCTGCTTTTGTGCGCGCGCAAACGCACGGAAAAAGAAAAGAGGAGCGGGGGGGAAAAAAAAACCACGACCGATATATTTCGTTGTATAATGACGTACTCGGTGCGATAATGACCTCCGATGTATCGGATAATGGCTGGTGGTACACCGTTACTCTTTTTCGCTGTCCTTCTTTTTTTTTTTGTTCTCGACGCTTCTTCTCTCGGTCCCCCCATATGCGGGGAGCATCAATGTTCTTCCGGCACGTGTCGGGTCTCTTGCGGCTCGCGCAACGAAAATCGTTTCTCATTGTTCGCCCGCGTATGAGAAGCCCTCCTATGTCCCTCGCCCTTTTCTCAAACATCGCTTCTATCCCTCCGCTGAGGGAAGCTTTATTGCCACCTCCAACCTTCGCTTACACTTTGACCAAAATTCCGGACAACCAGCGGTGATTCATATGATCGGTGCAAAAAAATACAATTATTAACCCTTGACCCGTGAACGTGGATCACTTTTTTCCAAATAATTATTGAATTATACGAATTATTGAAATATATGTTTAATTAATTCATAATAATGAATTATACGAATTATTGAATTATAATTAAATAGTTCATAATAATGAATTATACGAATTATTGAATTATAATTAAATAGTTCATAATAATTATAATTACATAATTCATGACAATGAATTATACGAATTATTGAATTATAATTGAATAATTCATAATAATGAATTATACTAATTATTGAATTATAATTAAATAATTTCCAATAATGAATTCTACGAATTATTGAATTATAATTAAATAATTCATAATAATGAATTATACTAATTATTGAATTATAATTGAATAATTCATAATAATGAATTATACTAATTATTGAATTATAATTAAATAATTCCCAATAATGAATTATACGAATTATTGAATGATAATTCAATAATTCATAATAATGAATTATTGATAAATTTTTAATAAATAAATTATTTATTTCATGTTACAATTATTTTCTACACGAATATAATTTTTTTTTCTCTAAGAAAATAAGAAACTGATTTCCTCTAAGAAACTGCTGTTGAAAAAAATGTACCACAATTTTAACCCACGCTGTATTTTTATGAAATAAACCGAAATTTTGTTTAAAAAAACGATCGATCGCTACCAGATCGAATCGGTCACGCAGGTCAGCAAGTACCGTGTCTCAACGTTCCTGGGAGAGAGGAAGACCACGCAAAGCTAGTTTATTCGGCTGGGGACTTGAAAAAATGTCTCGTTGGTTGAGAATGAAAATTGCCTGAGGGAGAACTGAACGACACAGAGACAGAAAGAGAAAGAGGAAGAGAGAGGGTTGGTGAAAAGAAAGGGCACATTTCGAAAAGGGCTTCGAGAAGCTTTCAAGAAATCGTCTTCGGAATCTCTTCTTTTCCACCCAGCCCCCTCCCATTTTTTTTAGAAAAAAAAAACGAGGGGGGAGGGGGAAAGAGAGTCTCGGGACAACGAGAGCACGATAAAAGTCGAATGCTGAGGCAAAGCTGGGAAGAAAAACGTGGGACTGTGACGAGCGGTTGGAGGGTCAGAAAATAGGCAGGAGAGGGAGGGGGGAGGTAGCGATTGGTTAGGAAGTAGCAATGCCAAGAGGGATACCTCGGGCCATGTCGAGACACCGCCAGAATCGCTAATATCTTTTTAGTCTCCCGGTGTCCCTCGCGTTTACTCCTCTTCCTCCTCATCTGCGCAACAACGAATGGGACTGGGGGAGGGGGAGGGGTGAGGAAGGTGGCTATACAAGAGACAAAAACTAGCCCCTCCAGATACCAAAACCCTTATTCGGTGCTCGGCCCCATCTCGAAACTCCACTCGTTTTTTTTTTTTTTTCCTTTTGAGACACCAGTCCAAAAACTTCGAGAGGAATTCCCTCGCGAACCTGGATCGTGTTCCGCGAGACGATCACTCGAGAAAAATCGGATGATGAAAAAAAAAAACAAAATGATTTTACCGACACCGATATATCTGGCCAATTGCATTTTTTTTTATTATGAAGAATAGTTGATTTGCAATGCAAAATAAAAAAAAATACATATACAATATTGCGTTTTGGAAAGTTTGGGAAGGAATTTTAAAAAATGAGCTTTTCTCGAAAAGTTGAAAAAAAAAACATTTTGAAGAAGGTCGAGAAGGGATCGGACGATTGTTTTTATAGTGAGGATAAACATTGCTTTTGGTTGGAATACGACGGTATCTCAATCGCTCATCAATTTATTTTATTTATCGATTTTTTTTTTGTTAATATGGTATGAAAGTTTGCATCGCTGAACCAGAACGATAATTTTGTTTTATTTATTATTTCTTTATGTTTGTAGCAAGAGATTGGCTTTTTTTTCGAAAAGTCTATTGGTAGATCGAAGCCATAAAAATCACGCAAACATATGTCACGATTCTTTCTTATGTGCAACCCAAATTTACTAAACACAATTTTAAATATTGTTGAAAATAGAAAAAATTAAAAAATAAATTTTTTTGCTGTTCCAACGATACAAACTTGAACCCCATTCTGACGACGCAAATTCGCAATAAAAAACAATTCTTTGGTGTTCGACAAAAGCAAAGAAATCAAAAACGACAAAAAAAGAAATTCTCGTTACATCGCAAAAACGCAAATTTTAATATCAATTGATACGAGATTTTTCAGAATTTTCCCCGAATGACATTGAAATGTAACCAAAATAAATTGTTGTACATTACTCAGAGTTTCTATATGTTTCGACTCAATTTAAGTAGAAAAGTTCAACCGTTCTACAAATTGTTTATTAACGAAAAAATCTACGATTTAAATACGCTAAATAAATAAGAATAAAAAAATGAATGAAAAAAACATTGAAAACATACATAAAAAAAACGAATAAAAAAATGAATTTATTTATCTTTTTATCTATATTTTCAATGTTTTAAATTCATTTTTTAATTCGTTTTTTATCGATGTTTTCAATGTTGTTTTTACATCGAAAACATAGATAAAAAAAACAAATAAACAATGAATGAAAAAAAATTGCAAACATAGATAAAAAAAAAAGAATAAAAAACGTTAAATAAATTTTTTTAAAATACAAAAAGGACCAAGCTCGAACGTAAATTCAAATCGCGGTTTTTCCACCCCGCGCCAAGTCGGTGCACTCGATAAACACGAAGCGTTCGACAGACCCCATTGGGGTTCAATGAGTTATGAAGTATCCTTACCGGGACAGATTCAAAAAGAAGTTCCCCATCAGCGTTATTTTGGAGAGCGTTGCGATACACCCTTCTGCCATGGGGACTGCCGTGCCCTCTCGGTAAACAAACCGTTCATTTCATTTCCATAAACGTAAATGTCTACAATTTCCATAGATGTATATTTATTCATAAAGGAGAGGGGGCGAAGAACCATTTGTCTTGGAGGATCGAAAATCCAGACCCAGAATGTCCTCAAAATCATCCCTAAACAAACCTAAACGAAGATCATTTCGAGGTAAGTTTCCAATCCACGAAATGTCGTGATTCGAAAAAAAAAAGAAAAAAAAATCTCGAGATACATTTTCCGTCTAAAATAAGTGTCCTAAATCAAAAAAAAAAAAAAAACACAAAAAAACAAAAAAAATGCGAATCACGTCCCCAGCCCACAAAGTGTCCTAATATAGAAAACGAAAAATAAAATGGCGAAAAACTTTTCCAGCCGACGAATTATCGTAATTCAAAATTGAGAAAAAAAAACAAAATTTAAAAATAAATGACGACACACCTCGAAAAAACGAAATAGTCAAAAAGCCCGAACCTTGGGTCTTCAAAATGTACTTTTCTCATGGTCGACTCGTGCGTAACTGTCACCCGTTGAATTTATGCGATTTTTGTGTTTGTCCAAGGCGCAGCGAGGAGAACATTTCTGGGACCATCGTTCCCAGACCACATGTAGAGAGGAAGTACGACACCCCGGAAAGCAAAGAGAAAGGGAGAATACGAGAAGGGTGGCAAAAGAGTGTAGAGAGGGGGGGGGGAGGGGGGAGGGTATCAACCCCCGGTATTTCCCGTGGGAGAAACTCACTGGATACTGGTGTCATTGCTGATAGCGTTTTTCGCATCATTATTGGGCCGATAGATTGATGAGTATTAATAACAATAAAATATTATGTTCACAGGTTAGAATGAAAATTACGAAGTTCGTTATAACTCGATTTCGAAAGACTAGGCAATGGAAATTTAGATACTGGAAACAAATATCGCTGATGAGAAAGACGATGACGTTGAATGTTATCCACTTATCAAAAGCCAATTTTCGTTTTTGGTAAAATTGCTCGATTTTCTTTTATCACCATTGTCAACTGCGAGAAAAGCTTGAAGACTCATCGATAGACTGGTCAGAGATTTTTATCCGCGAAAAGGAAGCTTTGGATAATTGTAAAATTGAAGAAATGTAAAATACAAAATAAAGACAATATTCTATATAATAAATATAATACAAAATTAATGATATACATAATTAAAGATAATAATATGAAAATAAAATTATGATATTTTTTTCAAAACGAAAGAATCGGATATTTGGTTTAGAGCCAAACAAAAATAAAGCGAGTGTTTTTCGATTTTCGATAAGAAATTATTTCGACGTCGTGAAAAATAATTAATTGCAAAAAAAAATCATTCAACTCTTATTTCTTTTGTGAAAAAAGCTCAATTGCTTCTTTTTTTTATAAAAAAAATATAAAAAGAAAATTTAATTTGTCGTAAATGAATAATAAAAAAAAGATTCAATATTTTTCTTTTTCTTTTCCCGTGTCACCCTCCTACCAATTTAGCCACTTCCGAAATTACACACCAACCTTCCAGGCTGAAGAGATAGAAAAAAGAAAAACTACACGTAGGGATGCCGATACGGGGCGAATCGATATTTTAGCAGGAGAGCCGGGCCACGCTGGCTTTGGCACGTCGACGAAAAAGTTGGATTTTCGTGTGGAGGGTGTGAATATTCGTGCGTGTCGTGTCACCGCGATCAGGACGTGGAACAAATCGGCCCGGCTGTATGCGCGAACGAGCATTACAACCCGTGTATCTATAAGCCTATTTATTTATATATATATATATATATATATATAGTACAGTATTGGCCAAAAATATTAGGCATCCTACATTGCCCTAGCTTTTTCTATTTTACGATAAAAATGGCAATTTATTAGGAGAGGTTTATTATTACGTTATTATCAAGCCATTATTTCAGGAAAAAATGTAAGACTCACTATTATTTTTATAATCAGCTGTAATCATTTTTTTAACCCGTAATGGTCACTCGGGGTCCAGTGGACCCCAGGCCAATTTTGTAGGGATATATCACAGAAAAGTCGATCGAGAATCGAACTTGTGCTGTTATGTGTTGTCTAAACCTCCTCCAGCACTTTTTAATCGTTGGTGATGATCAAAATGACGTCATTTGTTTTCCAGGTAGCAAATACTGCTCTTCATGAAAATTATATTTTTTTCTAGAAAATATACTATATCGAGAGTAGCATAGCGTAGGTTTTTTTTCCATATCGCAAAAATTAAAATGTGTATCAATTTTTCAATGAAAATTGTGGTTTTTTTGTTCTTTTCATGTGACTGTCTTTTCGTCATATTAAAATTTCAAAAAGAACGAAAAAAAAAATGATACAGCCAATTTTGTAACGAAAGATTATAAATCGTCCAAAAAAGTAAAAAAAAAAAGTTTTTTATAAAAATTGTCAAAATAAAAATATGTTACAGTTAACTATCTAGTAAATTGAATCCTTAAAGGTGGACCACTATTTACGCCACATCCAAACAAACCCAAATAATCAGTAGTATTCCAAAAAACCATAATTAGCTCAAATACCCATCGATATCCCAAATAACCAACAAAATCAAATATATACAACGTACAATCTATCTCCTTTAACCGTCCGGTCAATGACCAGGTACCCGTGTATCTATTTGAGATTTTCAGATAGAATTTATTAACTTTTCTTTAAAAAAAACTGTATAACCATCTGGATCCCCGAAAATTGCGTAGTTTGAAACCCAATTTTTGTCAAATTTTGTTTATAATCAATTATTTAATAATAGTTATTAACTATCAAACTTGATACCTCCTTCGTTCAATAATCAGGCACCCGGGTACCCACTGAAGTTATTAGTTATTAGAAGTTAATAATTAGTTATTAGAAGTTAATAATAAACAATATCGTTTATAATTTCGTTTGATTAATAGTTTAATAACTATTATTAAATAGAAGTTTAATAATATTGAATAATACTATTGAGTAATAGTTTAATAACTATTATTAAATTATTCATTACAAAAAAAATTTGACAAAATTTGGCTTTCAAACTACTGAAATTTCAGGGATCCAGACGGCCATACAGTTTTTTTTTTTCTTTTTTTTCAAGAAAAAGTTAATAAATTCTATCTGCAAATCTGAAATGGATACCCGGGTACCTGGTCATTGACCGGACGTTAAAAAAATCTGAATAAATCGTAGGAGTGCGATACTTTTGTCGAAGGCTGTATATACATCGAGTCGTCCTTTTCGTATCCTTGTTCCTGTGGGTGGCAAAGAGAGGCAAATCGGTAGGTCGTCGGTCGGCAAGATTATTCGGCTATCTACACCGCACACACTCGTGCAGTTTACCCCAAAGCCAAAAACGAGGGTGTACCATCCGGACAAAGTGCGTATATATACGTCATCAAACCCCTGCCACTGTCCCAGAGCCACACGCCTTTTCAGGCAAATAAGGGAGCGCTCGTGACACGGGGGTGGATTTTCTTGCCCTTATATCCCTCTCTCTCTCTCTCTTTCACATTTCGTTGAATTTCCGTTTCCCTTGTTTGACGCTCAGCTTTCGTCTTTTCTTTCCTCCTCCCCCCTTCCTCCTTCATTCTCTCTCTCTGTTTTATCTTCGATCTAACGTTTCATCCCCCGTTTTATCCCCCGTTTTATCCCCCGGCGAAAAAATACCGGCGCACTCGGTTTCGGTAAATATCGAACGTGGAATCCAACCCTTAAACGGGTACATCCAAAGTATCCACAGGACCATCCGGAGGACCACACTTTCTTTATCGGCCAGCGGTCTACGTGTACACCCCCATAGATACGAGGCTTGACACTGAGCCCGCGATCAATTGAGCACCCCCGCTTATCGATCCTCCTACACACCGGAGTGCACGTGCGGGCCCACCGTTTGCGGACTCGATGCCCGACTTGACAAATGAGTACAGTCCAATTGCACGGACTCGAGGGAAAAGAAAGGGATAGGTAGGAGAGGGTGCAAATGGAAAACGCCGAAACATGGAAATGACAACGAAGTTTGGATCGTTTGAAACACGACGATTTATATATTTACGTTTCTTGTTCATGTGGTAGTTAAGTAATTGTTATTAACTGTTATTTACTCAATATATTATTGAATATTTTCTTTATTTAATATTTATTAAATATTTTATTTATTAAATATATTAACTGTTATTTATTGATTATGTTATTTTATTAGCTATACTATAATATGTTATAATTATATATGTATATATACTATATTATAATATATCGTTAATATATTTATTTATATATTTATTTATTGGTAGGATACGTTTATTTATTTTACGTAAAAGAGAGTCGAGGGAATGCGAATTGAGAATGACTTGAAATAATTTAATATGATCAATGATGCTCTTACAACGGCGTCTGTCCTTTAACTAACTCATTTCTTTTTTTTTCACAGCTGACCGTTCGCTCGATCAAATCAACGTGGACTTGAAGTTCGCATCGTTGCGACGCAACGAAATTTATTTTATCATTTTTTTATTACCTTAAATCTATTATTAGGTGATATATATTTTTTTCATTCGCAACGTTGCGAACTTCAATCTCATAAATCAACAGTAACAAAAAAAAACGTCGCTCTATTTTCTGTCTTCTGTTTTTTTTTCTATTTCCACACTTCCACGTATTTATATTTTATATTTTATTTATATACGTATGTAACATTTACAACAAAATAAAACTGTCTCAACAATAATACCCAAATTCAAAGAAATTGTTTGGGTTTGTTTGGGCTTGCTCGTAATGTTCGGGAATTCATAGTAAAAAAAGATTTACCTTTGCAGATGGCGTTTTCGTTTTTTGTGCCCCAAAACATCAATTACGAAGAATTAAAGAAAAAAGTGCTCTTAAAAAATGTTTGTAATTATTCATTGTCCCATATTAATCGTTCGTAGTATCGCAGCGAAAATAAACGTAAACGAAGAAATCGTTCGAGGGTTATTAATCAGCATTTTGGAAGAAAGGGTTAATTTGCAGTAATCCTTTCCAGCCCTCAACCCTTATATTACAAGAAGAGAAAAAGAGAGACAGAGAGAGAGAGAGAGAGAGAGAGAGAGAGAGAGAGGAAATTTTTCTATCCCATATCCATCACGAATGGGCGAACATACGTCTGTATAATTCACCCCCTCCCCTTCCAACCCCCAATAGATATACATGGCACTGTGAAGGGGAAAATGCATGGCGAAAAAATAAAAATGAAAAAAAAAAGCGCAGCGAAATAAAAAATATGGTCCGGCGTTTTCGCGCCCTTTTGGAGGGGGGGGGCGAAGTGCACACGAGTATGCAGAGTTGCGCACAGGCCAGAGGTGGAACAGGACAGACTGCCGAAAATTTCATCCCCCGGGACATGGCACACTCAGCCATAGCGCGGATTCAACCATCACTCTCTCTCTCTCTCTCTCTCTTTCTCTCTCTTTCTCTCTTGCTCATTCATTGATATTACCTTTCACCCCTTCGACGAGGGGTACTTTTCTCCCTTCTGGGCCAACGTTACCCTTCCGATCTACCGGTCTGATCACACGCACAAAGGAAAAAAAAAAACTACTCGCAGAAGACACCCTTCTCGAGTGCATTTATTTTCATTGAAAATAATAGGGGAAATATTTTATGGAAAATTGAGTAACGATTTTACGGAGAATAATAGGAGAAATATTTTATGAAAAAAATTATAGAAATTGGTACGTAAGCGTACTTTGAATAATTTAAAAAAAAACGTAAAAAATGTATTCAACGTTATTTTTGGCATCGTTGGAAACGCAGTGAATGTTTTTTTTTTCTTCAGATGGATAAATCGGATATGCATGCCTGCCTAGAAAGAGTTTCCTTCTTTTTACTACTACGAAAACAAGCAGCAGCAAAAATGTTCGATGTTTATATTCAAATGTTAGTCTTTCCGGTTCTTAGTTATTTTTCATTGGTGAAAATAATAAGTGGAGAATGTTTATTTGTAGAAAGAAAGGGATTTGAAATACTAATCAATCGAACTTTAATAAAAAAGCGTAAAAAACGGGCTAGCAAATATTGTAGAAAAAAAAGTTGAGTCCGTTGTCTTCAACAGGCTCAATGAAAATGCAATTATATTACTTTGAAAACAATTAATTAATTGGCTAAATGAAAATGAATTAAATAACCTACAAATTACTTAATTTGTAGTTTGAACAAATAATTAAATCGCAAAAGAGTTAATTTGTAATATCAAAACAATTAATTTACATGATTAATTGATTAATTCAATTAAACTACTTGCCAAAAAAATGCTACGCAATTTCAAAAATTCATTTCCTTGATTAATTAAAATTCAATTAGACAACTTGCCAAACAAATAATTCATAATTTAAACAATTAATGCCCTTGATCAATTCATATTCAATTCCATTACTCGTTCGATCAAAACTCCATTAAATTACTCGCAAATCTCGCACGAATTGAAAATTGAACGAATCGAATTTTCTCAAAATATTGATTGGTAAAATTTGCATCGAATTTGTTTTCGTATAGCAAGTAATTGAATTGAATTTTAATTGAAAAATTCATGACGACAGAGGCTGGAAAGCGCTCATCCGAATGAGCACTCCAGTGTGATGGCGAGCTTAACGCAATACGCATAAATATAACGTACATGTGTGGGCAATGGTGTAACGCGGGTAGGAAAAAGTGACTCACCGTTAGCGAGGGTTGCGAGGCCGGCGACGAACACGGGTAGCAGCAACGACGGGAGTAGCGACGTCGTCGGGGCAGGCCTCCCTTTCCGGCACGCCAGCAGTCCCTGCATCCTGTAAATCTGCGATGGAACACACGTGTTATTTTATTTCGTGCTCTCCGGTAGGAATTTTCGAATAATTAAATACGTATCGTCAACTCTGTATGGGTTTGCGTCGCGGTACGTTTGGGTTCGCCTACCCGCTGAAATTCGCGAATTGCCAACGCCAATATATAAATTCAAGTTTCCGTTATAGAAAAGCAATTTTCAATTTTTCAATTCAAGAGGAATGTACCTTCAATTAAAGGGGAAAATCAATTTTTTATTTTTCACGTGAAAAGCAATTTTCGATTTATCAATTGAAAACTATTTTTCAATTAAAAAGCAATTTACAATCTTTCAGGTGAAAAGCAATTTTGAATTTTTTTAATTAAAAAGAAATTTACAATCTTTTTAACGAAAAGCAATTCTCAATTTTTCAATTAAAGAGGAATGTCCAATTTTTCAATGAAAAAGCCATTTTTTCTTTTTCACGTGAAAAGCAATTTTCGTTTTATCAATTAAAAAACGGTTTTCAATTAAAAGAAAATTCAATTTTCAATAAAAAATTTCAATTAAAAGAAATTCAAAAAAATTCAAAAGAAAATTAATTTTCAATTAACAATCTTTCAGGTAAAAATGAATTTGCAATTTTTTTATTTAAAAAGAAATTTACAATCTTTCAGATGAAAAGCAATTTTTAATTTTTCACTTAGAAAACAATGAAAAAATAAAATAAAATCTCCGTCGAAATGACGTCAACGTCAAGCCCGATCGTTACGCGCTTATTTTGACAGCGCGTTGTGGCCCTCCGTTCGTACCCCTCAATCTTTCACGGGAGATTCGCTCTTGTGAATACCTCATATATGAAGTAACGGTGCGTATTATGTGCGCATTGAATTCAGTGACGTATCCCTTTGTCGATGCCCCCCCCCCCCCCCCCTCTTCACCACTCTCTCTCTCGGGCTCCCTTGACCTTGCTTCTACTCATATTATAAGGTTCGCAACGTTGCGACGCAACGAAAATCATTATTTTTTTATTTCTTTTTCAAATCTAAAAAAAATATTTCGTCCAATAATAAATCTGAGAAAATAAAAAAAAGAGAAAAGAAATTTCGTTGCAAACTCCAAGTCCATCTCATATTCTACTAAACATATAAAGTATCCCCTTCTGAAACACTTTTCGTTTCCTCCACTTCCTCTCCCTCTCTCTCTAGTTTAATTCCAGTTTAATTTTTTATTTCATTCCAAATTTTTCTCTTCTTTAGGTATAATTTTTAATTATAGTTTTCAGTTTGTATTTTTTTTTTTTACTAATCTTGTAATGTTATTATATCATATTATAATTAATTTTGTTTAATATCAAATTTTTCTTTATCAATATTTTTCGTATTTTCTATGCATACCCGAAAGATTGTTTTACTAGGAAGTAACAAAATCATCATTACCATCATCACCCTCCCCTTCCCTTCTCTCGCTCTTTGCATTTTTCATTTTTCGCATTCCCATTTTTTTTCCACTTCCATCTCATAGTTTATTTTTTACATTTGCTTGTTATGTTATTGTTGATATATTATATTTCGTATTCAACTGTATTTTTAATGTTTGCTCGAAAATGATTATGACTTTGTTGAATTATATCAATAAATCGATTGGACAATCTCTCTGTCTCTCTCTTGTTTTCCTCTCCCCCTCCCCCCCTCTCGCAACCTTTTGCCATTTTCGTCTCTCGGGGACCAGAGAGATGGACCGAATCATTTTTCACGCTTTCATTTCGATAATCTCTCGAGCTCTTTGTGCCATGGCCACCTGAGAGATTGGAGGGAGAGGAATGAATGAAAAGAAGGCAAAATTGTCGAGGGAGAAGAAGAATGCGTCAAGAGGGGCAGGGGGGTGAAGGGAAACACAGTGCGTGACGAATAACGCGAGAGTGACGTGGATTCGCGCACGCGTGTTTTGTTTGGGTCCTTTTTGGTTGTCCGGATCGTCACAGGTGAATCTCGATTCGAGAGGGTGTACGAGAGAATTTTTGGGGCGGACGTATCGAGGGAGGGGTGAATGTTGGTGACGTACATGTAGGTATATTCGTGTCAGGAATGGACGTGGCCTGTGTATCACGTTCAGTGCCACGTTTCTTTCGCCTCCGGCTTTAATAATGCCAAGTGACATAAAAAAGATCGAGAAGCTTGAAAATACGACGAACCCCTCCCTCGTAATAATATTCATCGAGAGAAAATCAAGTTCTCACATAGGGGATGAAGAATGGGCCAAACGATTGCAACGAAGTTTTTTTTTTTTTTTTTTTTTTGGTTCCGTCAGTTTTAAAACGTTGAACATCAGGACGAAAAGAATGATTCTTTGCGCGAAATAATTCGACGTTTTTCGAACGACGAGAAAGACGATTTTTGTCGACTTTCGTTTGGAAAGGTGAAAAGTAGAGTTTGATGAAACGACACGATGTGTTTTGTTTTATTTTTCTTGTGATTATTTTTTATTTATTTTTTTTCTTCGTATCCGTCAGTCTGGTAGATTCCATTTTACCAAGATTAATCAGTATATTTCTGGTGGTTCGGTGGAAGACTCTGCTCCTGGTTTCTCATCATTTATTCATTTACATCAGCATTTTATTTTTTTCGTTTATTTCAAACTTTATTTCGAGTTATGATTTAGTTCATCTTAGGTCAATTTTTGTGCTAATACTGAATATGTTTTGAATATTTTTGCTTTTTTTTTAGTTAATTTAGGTTATATTTTCGTTTTTTTTTTATTATTTTTACTCAAATTTGCGTTTTATTTTAATTTTTGTTATACTATCATTTACTCATTTTTTGTATTAAACTTCATATCTTTATTTTGATAAAACTCTTCTTTTATCTTAAATTGCCCAAAGCTTCTTTTACTAGAGCAATTTTTGTGTTAAGACTGAATATTTTTTGAACACGTTTGCTTTTTTTTTAGTTATTTTAGATTATATTTCCGTTTCGTGATTATTTTTGCTAAAATTTGAGTTTTTTGGTTATTTTCGTTATTTCGTATAAGTTCGCAGAACTTTCCCTGCGAGCAGTCGATGCGTTCAAGTTCCTCAAAGAATATGTGTTTTCGTGTATAACTTTACCGATATCCGTTCAACGGACGTCCTATATAAATCTCCCCCACCCAAATCGCTCTCTCGCGATCGCTGTTTACTCACTGATGTTTCCTTTATTTTACTTACTATTGTTTTGTCGTCCCTTGCTTTCTCTCTTTCCCCTTTCTACCTTATATAGCGACCTCTTCGTTTTATCCCGTTTATCATTAGCGCGATTTTTATCACGTTGTATTGAATCGCATTTTGGTGAATCGAGAGTCGAAAATACTCGTGTCAATGATTAATGAACGTGTGGAAAATGCACCACGTGATCCCTGAGTGCCAAGGAGACAAACGTAATTTTTTTAAATTTCGTTAAAACGTCTTTTTTCGAGCAGGAATCATTTTAATCCTAAAATGAAAGCTTCAAGGACTGATGCTCGACTTTTTCACTGAAAACTTTTGGTAGGATTTCACTTTGAAAAAAAAACGATATTTTTTTTACAAGAATATTCTCTCAAAGAAAATTTTTTATAGGAGAGAAGCGTTGCTGTTTAGTAAGTTAAAAAGTAAATTTTCTAGTGATTTTTCCATTGCAAAAAAGGTTTGAACGCGTTTATCTCTATACTTTTTCAATACCGCTCGGAATTATTTAAAGACATTAATTTTAACAATTTTTCCGTGGCAAAAAACAGTAAACAGCCATGCCATTTTTACTCCATTTTTTTCGACGCAATTTTGTTATTTTTGCGTGTACGTTAAAAGTTCTAGTTCAGTCTAAAGCTAATGACAAACAGAACCGAAAAAAATCAAAATTCATCCGTTTTGGATGGTACATTTTTTTAAATTTCAACAGCAACGTAAATTCACCTCGTAATCAAAGCGACGTATTATAATAATCAGTTAACTCGAATTTTACAGCCTTGAAGTTAAATTGGTACAATTGTCTACCGATCATTTCTACCGATCTTTCATCGGAAATTTTTCTTCAGCTTTTTCCCCGTCGCACGTACTACGCTTTTTAATTCGATCCCGTTTCTTTATCGTTCGCCTCGGCTCGAGCTCCCGATCGTTCGAGTCACGTTCCAAATGACGTGACATCGAGTTCCGCTTATACGCATCATACGGATAAACAGACCTCCGAGCGCAACGTAATGCCGTGTGACACACGCATTCAGCTTATCTCCAGAACGAAATACTATCCACGGGTCAGATAACTCGAGTATATATACGATATCGAAATTTATCGTCGAGCATTCAATGAACGGTATTTAACCTCAAACTCTCTCTGCGATGCTGTAGGTTGTTATTATTATAATTATTATTTATATTTTATTTTTATTTGTATACATTTATTATATTATTATTATTATAGAATTTTTCTTTTGAATTGTATTATTTACTTTTCCTGATGTATTATTATTTTATTGAACTTGGTTTTTTTAGTTGCTTAGTTCTTAGTTTTTATTATTAATTGCAATGTGTATCATTATTATTATTTATGTTCTTATATTTTGTTATTATTTTTGTATATTTCATCATCATCTCTCTTTATATATATATGTGTATGTGTGTGTGTCGGAGAAATTTTTTTTATGTATATACTTTTTCTATATTATTTATATGTATATATAAAAATATAAAAAATATATATATTGAAACAAATTCTCCTCCTGAGCTTATAACATCGTGACAAGACTGAATTTTCAACAGCAATGATATTTTAGCCCGATTTCGATCCAGGAATTGTGAACAAACCCAAACAAGTAAATATTAGATACAAAAATCAACATGAGAATTTTTCAAATTGTCATTTTTATTTTTAGCAAACATCGTACAATTAAAAAAATTAAACAATTATTATATTTTTGTACAAATTTTACAAGAATAAAACGAATAATTCTCATTTTTATTTTTATATCTAGTTGTTTGAGTTTGTGCACAATTCCATGATCGAAATCGAGTCAAATTGTCATCGGTGTCAAAAATTCAGTTTTGTCACGATGTCACAAGGCCAGGAGGAGAACTTTTTTGCCGAGTTCACGATTAACTGCACGTCGACTTAACGATTACTCTAACGAAGTACTATCCCCCCCCCCCCCCCCGGACCCCTTTTACTTTTTCTGTCTCTTCCTCTTTCTGCACTCTTGCATTCGTTCGTACAGACACGAGCTCGACGAGAATGGAAAAAGAGGCAGCTGTGAGTTCGTGACAATATATAATTTCTATAAAATTTAAACGATTGCATTTTTGATGCTTCTCATCGCCTTGCGCTCCTCTTCCCATGAACTCCTCCGAGTTCTCGTGCTCTTTTCATGTAAGCCGCGTGTTTACGTGTCACGACTGATTTTCTCTCTTTCTCTTTCTCTCTCTCTCTCTCTTTCTCTCGAAAATCCTCACAGGAGATTCCAGAGTGGCAGCTGCTTTTCCCTCGTGATAATCGAGGTAATTACCAACAATTCCGAACCGGCTGTACACGCAAACACGAAATAGAGAGAGAGAGAGAGGCCAAACTGCTGCGCATCCCCCCTCCCTATTCCCATCATTTGACGCACTTGGTTGAACCAAAAAGTGAATACATCATAAAAATCAGAACGTTAAACGACAACACTCTGCTTGTTGGATTTCGAATGATTCCGAATGACGAGAAAAAACATCTTCCTTTTCCCATTTAAAAAAAAAAATTTTTTCGGTTTTCCAGAAATAAAAAAAAACAAATAACGTTTTCAGTTTTCCAAAAATAAAGAGAATTTTCCATAAAAAAAAACATCGACTTTCCATAAATAAAAAAAAAACATTATTTATTTCCATAAATTCTAGCTGTTTAATTTTCAAATTAATTCAAATTTATTTGAATAAATTCGACATTATCCATAAATTCAAGTTTTCTATAAATTCAAGAAAAAAAAAACATTCCAGTTTTCCGTAAATTAAAAAAACGAAAAAAAAAAAAACATTTGCCTTTTTCCACAAACTCAATCGTGGTCACAAGTCTTTACTTCCTTGCTTCGAACTTTCGTACATATTGACGATAGGGAAAAGCTGCTCGTTTATTCGTAAATAGGAAGCTCAATATCCGTCATTGATTGCGGTGGGGTTTAGGCCGATAGGAGGAAAAGCACGAAAGTCGAAGAGTTCGAGCCCCACGGTCGCTATATTCACTCGAGATAGTCGATAGAGCAGTTCTCATCGATGCGGCTTGTCACAAGTCGCGTGTACCCTTCGCTACCCTCCCCGCGTTCTTGTACACCCCGGGTACCCTCGGCACACGCAAACGTGACTCTTCGACGTTGCGCTCGTCGCTCGCGAAAATGCGATAATGTCGCCATGACGTAGATATTTTTTATTTTCAAAATATTTTTTATTTTTGAATATATATTTGTGTACGATGATAAATGAAAACGCGATTGGAAAACCACGCTGATAAATATTGATAACCTCTAGTGAATATGGAAAAATAGAAGAAACAAAAAAATTTGATTTTTGGGAAATAAAGTATCGTTTTTGCAAAAATTTTGTTTCTTTTGTGTGGTAATTATGATCAATAAACGAAAGAAAGTTTCGTGTCTCGTCGTATTATTAGAACGAATATAGTTCTTTATGATCGTGAGGAAAAATAAGAAAAAATTTCGATTCTGGGGGGTAGGAGAGGAAACCCAAATTTCGGTTGACCAGATGGCTCGAAATTCCGAATTTTAATAGTCCGAAATTAAAAATTTCGTAAAGGTTTACGGAATTTGTTTGGGTTTGTTTGGGTTCGTTAGTTTGAATTAAAACCCTTGATTTTAAACAAACCCAAACAAACTCAAACAATTTACGAAATTTGTAGTTTCGGTAAATTCAAATAAGAAATTTTGAGCCTTCTGGTCAATCGAAGTTCAGGTTTGCTACCCCACCTCGAATCTCGAGCAGCAGTCAAAATTTTATTTGTTGTTCGGAAGTTTATTAGAAATTGATAAACTTCTAGAAACTGATTATTCGCAAAAAAAGGGATTTTCAATGCGACCTTCTAGAAACTCCTAGAAATTTTAGGTTTACGAAAAAACAGATTTTGAACGCTAACCAAAAAATAATAGTACGAACTATGCAAACTTTTGCGTGACGAAATGTATCGTAGATAGTCCAGTCGAATTAGACGAAAAAAAGGACCAAACCCAAGAATAATTATAAGTAGAATTTTTCCTTCGGAATTCGTTAGGGGGGGTCACTGGGATTCTCCATTTCGATTTTCGAATTTCTAGTGGTGTTGCATTTTCCGCCATCTTGATTTTAAGGGTGGTTTTTTGTTTTTCAAATAACTCGTTTATTTTCAATTTTACACGAAAAATGGTCACCACCAAAGTTGTTCAGAATTAAATTTCCTACAATTTTCGTTCTTATAATTGTTTTCGTAGGATCGATATTTTTCGATTTACACCCGAAAAGAAAGGGTGATGTTGGAAATTGGAAATTGGAAATTGGATGTTGGAAATACCGAGCGAAGGAAAAATCGGAAGGAAATTTTACGCACAATTTTCTCCGTGTTTCTCGTAAAGTTGAAAAGCTCGGTACTCTCGGGTTGACGTTGAGAGACGTTGCAAAATTAACGCTCGCGATCCCTCGCCCCGAGATGGCCAGTTGTAAAAGTCCGGATTTCCAGGATAGTCTGAGCGTTAGGAAGAAGTGGGTGTCAAAGGGTGGGTCGTTAAAACCTACACTTGGTTATCTACCATGCTGGACGCCATCTTGGATTAGCGGTTTTGCGCTTCGATCTCGGATCTCCGGGAGATTTACGGCCAAAGAGAGAGAGAGAGAGAGAGAGAGAGAGGGAGAAAGAGAGAACAAAAAGGAGTTATCTGTACCCAGGTTTGGGTTTAAATCGGCTCTTAAAATCGAAAGACGAGCGCACACGTGACATCCACCGCGAAATAAGAATTTCGAAACGGATATTGCCAATTTTAACACGGAAGGAAGCGCCCTCGTCAACCACTCTCTCGACCCTTCATACCCACCCCCTCCCCGCCAGGTACACACGAACTGACGAGATACAGCCAAAACCGCTTATAACGACGTATCTGATATAACGAAATCGAGATTCAAGACTAGTCCGTAACATAACCATAACATAAGAATAAAATCTCTAGTTATTAGATGATTATTACCATAAATTTGATGCAAATAAAGAAATTTTTTTTATAGAAAGAATTGTAAAAATAGAATTCACTAAGAAATATTTTTAGAAATTTTTAGATATTTTAGAAACTTAGTCGAACCAAATAAAAAAAATATCTATTTGATTTTTTTTATTTGGTGTAACTAAATTTTTCGTATTATCAAATATTTCTGACCCATCTTGTCAATATCAATATTTTTGTTCTCACAGTAGGAAATTTATCATTGTAAAATGTTTATCGAAAAAATGTATCCATGTAAAATATTTATTAACGTGAGCAACATTTACCTAACTAAAAACATCTAGATAGACATTGTACAATATTTCTTCTCAACATGATACATACATATGTATATATATGTATATGTGTAATGAGCAATTTCTTTAAATGGATAATAAATAATTTGCATCGTAGAAAAAAAAATTGCCTTTCTTCTTTTTTAATATTCTATTTTCATTACCCAAAATTACGTATCTCAAATTCATTTTCCAAATAATACAAAACCATGATAAACATTTATCGTCATTCATGGCCTCGATTATCCAAAAGTAATAATTCAAAAAAAAAAACAAATTTCCATTGGCTCTCGATCAGTGGGAATTTCCGAGTTTCGTTCCATCTTGCACGACAACTAATATGCAGTCGCAAAAAAAAAAAAAAAAAATCTGCGTCGGTCGTAACCAATTTTCCTCTTTGCTGGATTCGATACTGAAATTTCTATGGTCCAATCCCCGGACCCCACCCTCCGGCAGATCGCGAAGCATGCCTGGATTATTATGACTGAACGTCTATAAAGAGGGAAAAATAGGAAACGGATTATTGCCAATGGAGCGGAAGTTCGGGCCTGAACAATGGACATGTAGACGCGATGAGCTAGAGTTGGCTCACGATTGGAGAGGCCAAATTACGAAGCGTGTGTGTGTGTGCGAGCGCGAGCGAGACTCTCGGCGTATACACTCTTGCCGAACTCGGAGATAAGCGGCCTCGTTAAATTAGCCTAACGAACCTAATGCCTCGATTAATTCAAGAAGACCGAATCTCGAAGGTTGAGTACATATCTACATAGATATATATATATATATATATTCTTAACCGGCACATCCGGAGAATCTGAACTTCTACGAGCCTGCGCAAGACGTACCGGAAACGGTTCGTTTTCATGAGGTTGAAGTTCGCAACGTTGCGACGCAACGAAAATCATTATTTTTCAATTTCTCTATTTTTCTTTCATTGTAATCGTTATTAAAATACCTCAATAATTATACAAATCTTCATTGTGATAACAGAGAATTCGAATATGAACAAAAATATTTCGCCAAATAATAGATTTGAGAAAATAAAAAAATCAGAAAAGAAATTTCGTTACGTCGCAACGATGCGAACTTTAAGTTCATCCGTTTTCTTCGATCCCGCTTCTCTGCCCTTCCTCGGTCCCCCCTGCCGCCCGCGAGTTCGTAACCTTCAAGAGAATCAACTTTGGGAATGACAAATGTCGAGTAATTGAGACGCTTCATAGCTTTTATTGCCGAGCCACAGATTTTATTTGATTTTTGTTTTGCAAAAATTCCGAATTTTAAAAACTCAAAATTGGGAGATTTTTAAGTTTTTTTTTTTTCGTCATGTTCATTTTAACTGGTCGTCATTCAACTCGAATAGAAAGATAAAAACACAAAATTTGATTTTCAAAAACTCAGTCCCTAACGGGTCAATAGTCCGAAAGTACAAATTTCGTAAAGATTTACGAAATTTGTACTTTCGTAAATCTTTGGCTTCGTTAGTTGGATTTTAAACAAACCCAAACAATACGCGAAATTTGTAGTTTCGGTGTATTGAAATTTGGAATTTTGAGCCTTCTGGTCATTCCAAGTTCGAATTTCCTACCCGACCCCGAAAATGTCGGAGCGATGTGGACTTGAAGTTCGCATCGTTGCGACGCAACGAAATTTATTTGATCATTTTTTTATTTCCTTAAATCTATTATTAGGTGATATATTTTTTTTCTTATCTAAATTCTATGTTATCACAATAAAGATTCGTAAAATTATTGAGGTATTTTAATTACGATCGCATTGAAAAAAAAAAATAGAGAAATTAAAAAATAAAGATTTTCGTTGTCTCGCAACGTTGCGAACTTCAACCTCACCGAGCAGTGGCTCGGTCAAAAGACTCTTTGATTTCCGGTTTGCTCGATAAATCCTCCAATTTTTTGCGTTTTTCAAAGATTTATGGATAGGACAAAAGAAAAATTAATATAAAAACCAAAAATTCGTTAAAATTTCTTCAAGGCTCTTTTCTCATCCTTCGAGACAACGGTTTTTATTTTTTTCCAAAAAAAAAAAAGGAAGTTCCAGGATCGTCCTCGGAGTAGCTGATAGCTGACATTCCAGATGGACTGAAAGTAAGTACTTTTTCCCGTGCACATGCATATGAGATGTTTAGTTGGATAGTGCCGTGACTTATGAGAACCGGCTCGACTGGTTCACCTCCAAAGACGCAATAAAAAAAGAGAGAGAGACGGAGAGAGAATCGAGGAGGCCGATACTCGAAAGAGCTCAAAGAGTATGACCACAGGCGTTGATACATCGATTTTATTCAGAAAGATCAACGATCCTATAAATATACACATTAGTCAGAGCTGGGTATACTTTGATCACATAAACCGATTTTTCTGATCGGTACATTATTATTATTATTTAAATAGACCTAGACTATCACGAATCGGTGACACGAGGTATCCTTGTGTCCAATCTAGAGTATTTGTCAACACGAATCGTAAAATCGAAAAGTACAATCGTATCGCTCGTCTCAAAAGTATCAAAAAATCATAAAATGGCTTCGATTTGAAACATTTTTTTTTTAATTTTACCAATTTTTTATTGTTATTGTTATAATTAATTTATAAATATGTAAGTTGTACAGTTATTTATTTATAACCATTTGTAAAATTGTACATCTTCGATATTGGGCTTTTCGCATGGATTTACAATGTGAAATGTTGTTGAGAATTTTTATCGAGTTTTGAAAACGGATGTTTATGAAAAACTGTGTATGCAAAAGAAAATTACTGAAAAAATAAGAAATCAAAAATGCTAAATGAAAAATACTAAATGAAAAAATACTAAATGAAAAATACTAAAGGAAAATGTTAAGAATTGTTATCGAATTTTGAAAACGGATGTTTATGAAAAACTGTTTGCGAAAGAAAATTGTTGAAAAAATACGGAATCGCGTTGCAACAATTCGAAAAGTCCATTGCGAAAAATGTGCTTCTCTCTCTCTCTCTCTGTCTTTCTCTCTCTAATTCTTTTTCACTCTAATCAATTTGACTTTCGTTAAAATATTTTTTTTTCACTTCTTTATTCCGAAAATTATTGTCATACTTCCAAGTCGTAAATTCCCCGTGAAAATAAAAAATAAATAAATAAATAAATAACATTTTTTCAAAACATGTAAAAACATAAATAATCTATATCGATCGGACGGCTAAATCTTCGAAAAAACTGGAATCACCTATAATTCAATTTCATCAATTTTCTCCCTCCCTTAATCGAATCCCCCCCCACCCCCGCAATTCCACAAGATCGCGCACGCCAGTCGTACTCTCGCTTTTAATTTTTTTTTCCTCTCCCACCAAAAATCTGTAAACACATCTCTCACGTGGTCAAAATGAAAAATAAATAAAAAAATATTTTCAAGAACAAAGAAATGTTTCATTGTAGTTCAAAGATGGAAAATTCGAGGTCGCTCATTCAAACGTCATCGGATCGATCAATCGACGCCTCCGGGTCGTTTTTATCGTCACACTTTGTGCCCTCTAAAAGCAGCAGTCCCCCTCCGCCGAGACCATCATTTCCTCTTCCCCCTCTGGCCACGCCAACGACAACGCTCGTTTTATCTTTCTCTCGCGCCAAGGTAAACAATCTCGATGACCGTAACACACGCCCGATCCGCAAATATCTCGATGACCGATAGCGCTTCTAGCAGACGTCGAAGCGCGAGAAGATACGAAAAAGGTTAGGAGGATGAGAGTGAAAAAAAGAAGAAGTAGAGGACAAAGAAAACGAAAGGCAAACACAGAGAGTCCAACTCGAGGCGGAAGTTTGTTTATGTGTGTGTAGATGTGTTATATATATATATATATATATATATACAGGGTGTCCCACGTGAGAATGTCATCCTTGAAATGGGAAGTTGGGCGTGAAATTCTAAGTCGATTGATATAAGCATTTATGGTTCCCAGATAAACCCCTGAATTATTATGAATTTTTAAAGGCAGCCAATCAGGCGCGAGCTTTCAGCGGGCGCAGCCTCGAAACAATTATTATACCTTGAAGACAAATCCACAATTTGATTCGCATTGACCTCTCCATTTCTAGGGAAAAATGTCGAAAAAATATTCTAGAAAGGTTTTTCGCATTTTCCCAGTCTAATTTTGCACTTCCGGCAAAATTTCGGGCATATTCGTAATCAGCGGAAAATTTGCGGATAAGTAGACCTTTTAAAGAGTTTAAAAACGGAAGAAAATATTTTTCGACTTCCCCGGACACTTTTCCGGAATCTCAAAAATCACGAAATTTCGAAAGGACGTAGGATGGACTTTTTATTAGGTACGGAAATTTATTTGGTGGGTTTGGAAACGGTTTTTGCCTGACTCAAATAATGGCGTTGGAATCATATAGATATCTCTTATAGTTGTCCCGGAATGTTCACTCGAAAAATGGCAAAATACGAGGCCAAAGGGGTATGCATGGAAAAATTGGCAAAAATCGATGGTCCA
>JAPYZJ010007455.1:0-15575 GCA_030522765.1 Ophioninae sp. B BG-2022a
GTCTAGAGTGGAAAGAGAAAAGCAAAAGGCTAAGAGCAAAGAGATACTCGCCATTGGTACCTCATAATTACTGGTCTTACGATAAGGAAAGTGAGGGTAGCAATACCAATTTTTGTACACCTTTCGCAAGTACTGGTCGAACAATAAGGAAAGCGTGAAGTAAAAGGGGGAAGAATAAATTATAGTAAAAGGGAGACTTCTCGCGACTACTGGTCGCACGATAAGGTAAGCGAGAAGTAAGGGAATAAAAAAGGGAAATTAAGTAAAATAAAGAGGAGACTTGTCGCGATTACTGGTCTTTCGATAAGGAAAGCGAGAAGTAAGGGAAAACTAAAGAGAAATTATAATTAACGGGAGACTTCTCCTGATTACTGGTCGCAGAATAAGGAAAGCGAAAAGTAAATGGGAATTCGAGTATTAAAATCAAGTCAATTGTAAAAAAAACCAAAGATCAAGGGAGAGCGTCAAAACATCACACTCAGCAAACACATACGCAGCGAGATACACTCGAACTAAAAGATAACAACACACATACACGCATACAAAGATATAAAACGCACACACACACAAACACACACACACCTACACAAGAGATCCCCTGAGTCACCTCAGAGCCGAGATCCACCGCGACGAAATCAATTACACGGGAATTACCGCGCGTCGGTAAGATAGAGAATCGCGTTGCCGAGCCGCGGCAATACGAATACGATGGTAAAACAGACCGGACAAATTCGAACACAAAAGTTAAATAACGCCGGAAAAACAACACAAACAACACAAACATATACACAAGACAACTTAGATATTGTATCGAGGCACAATAAACTAAACAAACTGTAAATTCTTGAAAGGCAACACAAAAACACCCGAGTCTCCATTAATTTCCCTCCTAATCGAGTCCCGAAACTACAAATTTATCTGTAGCGAGGTTCCCCCCGTTACAATATTAAAAACTACCTTGATAGAAAAAAGTGAGCTTATTTTTGAGATTTTACTTTCATTTCTCCAGGATCCTGGAGACCTGAGACCTGACTTCATGGCAGTGGGACTATCCTGGGGGTACCCTATCAGACAAAAAAAGAATTTTTTAAATCATTTCATAAATACTCATACGAACGAATTTGTCATAACAGCGCCTGAACTATTTTCGTAGCAATTTTTTTATATGAAGGTGTAAAAAAATGAACTTAGGAATTATGCCATATTTTTTAATACATTTTTATCTTTTTTTTTGAGATATGTCACTTCGTTATAGGACGTGGGGCAATTTTCATCTATCTCCTTTATCTCGAGGAGAAAGTTAGCCACAATGAAATCCTGTATGTGAGTTACGTTAAAGCTGATGAGGCTGTAGCACCTTTAAACTATCACTATGGCTTTTTCTCTCGTAGGACTTGTATTAATACCCACTACTACCAACAGTACAGCAGCACACATCGTCCGTTAAAACATTAGCCCAGCTGGAGAAACCGCGATATGTGATTGGGGCATTTCAGACTAATCGTAAGAGTGCGAAAATTGTTTAGTATATTCTGTATGCAAGGAGAAATAAAGAATACGAAATATTTCATAACTGTTTATTGTCACACCGCCACCGCCGCAACCGCAACCACCGTTTCTCCCGGCACATTCTATAAGAATGAGGTTTACAATGACAGATGCAGACAGTGGTTCTCAACAGTTTGATCTAAGTAAATCGTAAACCAGTTTCCACCAGCGATGACGACGACGACGACGACGAATACGACGGTGAGCTTTTGAAATAATTCGTGCGTTGTTGTCCCCCGACTGTCCCGACACCCTATCACTCAGGGTGTCGGGACAGACGGGTTCACCCGACACCCTCGCACACGACCAAATTCGTTATACAATCCAATTTTCGCTCGATGCGCTCTGAGACGGCAAGGAGGAAAGAAAAGAAATATCCAAAACCAAATTACGGTGGAAACAGAGTGCCAATGGGGTTTTCCTCGCGTCAAGCGCTCGGACACTCGGGGGGGGGCGAGTTACGCGAAACACGCTCTCGTCACGGCACTGGCTCGAATTTATTTGGCACTTTTCCGATTTTCTTAATGACGCTCTTTACCGAAATTTTTATGACGGTACCACGCGGGCTCTCCATGCGACGCGGAATCCGGCGACGGGACGCGCGGTTAAGGGGGAGAAGGATTTTCCACGCGGCCGATGCCGCCGATCGCTCTTCGCGGAGGGACAGAAAGGACGAGCGTACTCACTCGTTGTTAACGTTATCCAAATTCCCAATAAGACCTCTCACTCGGGCTCGTCTCACAAGATCGCCGTCTTCTTGCAAGGAGGTCCTCCAAAACCGATTAGTCCGAATAATTGTCCGAAATATTTTTCCCAAAAGTACGGGGGATGTGTCCGAAAAGCGTCCCACGGCTCGATAGCGTCTCGGGTCGACCGGGTCCGCGTGCTCGCCAAAATTTTTCCGAAGACGGCATTCTCACACATTTTTGGGACAGGTGGTCGCCGCCACGTAGCCACTCCAGCGATCTTCAGCTATCGATCGTGGTCAATTTCGATCGATAGCGAGGACTCTGACTTATAGCTCGGGCGCTACGACGATGTGCAGGGAGTGCCGCTGGGCTCGCCGCGGCCGAACCATCGCCTTCCGGTCGAAGTCCGGAAGATGGCGACACGATGTCTTCAGCGGACGGCTGAAGAACGGTGATGAGCGGCTCGCGCGTGCCGTTTGGGGGAAGGGGGTTCGTCGCCGGACGCGTTTTTCCCTATCCTAGAGCCTTACCAATTAGTTTTATTTACGCCGTGTTCCGCGACGAGGATTGAGCCAGGGCTCCGTCCGTCGCATCCTCGGCGTAAATTGTAACGTCACGTTACAACTCATACAAACGAATTTGTCATAACAGCGCCTGAACTATTTTTAAAGCGATTTTTCCATATGAAGGTGTAAAAAAATTAAGTTAGGTAGTACGCTAAATTTTTGAATACATTTTTATCTTTTTTCTGAGATATGTCACTTTGTTATAGGACGTGGGATAATTTTGTATAGATTGTGATCCATCTCCTTCGTCTTCGGTATGAAATTTTCTTCGCGACTAATTTTGCAACAAAGAGAATATTTATTTTGAAAATAAACTTTGCTTCGAAAGAGAAAATTTATTTCGAAAAGAAACTCTGCTTCGAAGAAAAATTTATGTCGTTCGATACCGTGAGTTATGCAAGAGCGCGTACGTGTGCGTGTGTGTGTGTGCGCGCTCGCGTGCGTGCGTGCGTGCACACGTGTAAGCCATTCAGCATATTTCAAGACGATTCTTTCTTTTTCTGAAGATCTCGAGATTTCTTCCTCTGAGTAAAGCGGTATTTCGGGCAGCTGCATTTTTGTTGACGGTCCCAGAGCCGCGGGTCGAAGTATCGTTTCACTTCGCTATGAATTTTTTGAAACTAATTTTCACTTCGAGATAAATTTGCCTTCGGCACACAATTTCCTTCGAAAAAAATTTTGTAACAAAGAGAAAATTTATTTTGAAAAGAAACTTTGCCTCGCAAGAGAAAATTTATTTCGAAAAGAAACTTTGCTTCGAAGAAACATTTATTTGAAAAAAAATTTATGTTGAAAAACCTTGTATCGAGGAACCAGTAATTTCGGATTAAAAATTCATTTCGAAGGAAAATGTATACCGATGAGACATTTATTTCGATGGGCAAAATAGTTTCTAAGAACATTTTATATCAAACCGCTTTGCATCTAAGAGAACATTTATTCCAAAGAAAATTACATAGCAAATAAATTTGTGTCGAAGACAAATTTATCTCGAAGCGCAAAGTACTTTCGACGAAAATTTTTTTTCTGGAGAGATACTTTCGTAACAAAGAGAACATTTATTTTAAAAAGAAACTTGGCTTCGAAAGAGAAAATTCATTTCGGGGAGAAACTCTGCTTCGGAAAAAAATTTATTTCAAAGAAAAATTTATAACGGGAAGCCCTGTATCGAAGAACAATTTATCGCTGAGAGAAAATGTACTTAGAAGAGATTTGTATCGAGGAAAAATTCATTTCGAAGAAACTTTCATGCCAAAGAAACATTTATTTCGAGGGGTAAACTAATCTTGTAGACAATTTTATGACGAAGAGCTTTATTATATCAAAGATATTTGCATCAGTATACAAATTTTCTTTGAAGAAGCCCTGCTTCGAAAGAGAAAATTTATCTTGAAAAGAAACTCTGCTTCGAAGAAAAATTTATTCCAAAGGAAATGTTATGACGAAGATCTTTATATCGAAGAACAAGAAAATTTATGTTGAAAAGAAACTTTGCTTCGAAAGAGAAAATTTATTTCGAAAAATTGTATTTCGAAAAATTGATTTTGAAGAAGAATTTTTTACTGAAGAGATTTGCATCGAGGAGAGTTGCGTCTCGGAGTATTATTTCTCTTCGAAATAAATTTTTCGAAACTATTTTTCTGTTCGAGATAAATTTGCCGTCTGTACAAAAAATTTTCTTCGGAAGAAATTGTGTAACGAAGAGAAAATTTATTTTGCATATATGTATGTCTGTGTATGTGTATGTAAACCATTCAGCATGTTTGAAGTGAATTGTCTTTTCTAAAGATCTCGAGATTTCTTTCTCCGCGTATGTAAAGCGATATATCACGCAATTGCATTTCCGCTGACGGACCGCAGAAGCGCAGTTCGAAGTATCGTTTCTCTTCGCTATACATTTTTCGGAACTAATTTTTTCTCTTTGAGATAAACTTGCCTTTGGTATGAAATTTTTTTCAAAACAGAATTTGTAACAAAGAGAAAAATTATTTTGATAAGAAACTTTGTTTCGAAAGAGGAAATTTATTTCGAAAAGAAACCTCGCTTCGAAGAAAAATTCATTTCAAAGAGGCTTTTATCGTAAAAATTTATTTCGAAGGAACACACTATAGAGGGGCCAGAAGGTGATCGAGCTCACCGAACCGCTGTTGTATATCTATAGCGTTCATAGTAGCCGAGCGAAATCGGTATACGTACTGTATCACCGGGTCGCGAAGTTGGCTGAGGAAGCGCGGTCCCGGGGGAAAGGCCCACCCCGGCGAGTGTGAAGAGTTGCGACGCGCAAGAGCGAGGAAGAAGGCGGTCGCAATGCCGGACCCACTCCGTACAAGTGAACGCTGGGTAGGGTGGCTTGAGAATCCCCCAGTCTCGACGCCTTATTCTGACTCATATACCACAGGCTGCCTGGCCGCTGCATGCTTGTGTTCGTGCACGATACTCGGCGAGCGGCGCACGTTCGTACACGCCGCAGCTTAGAACGAGATCTCTCTCGCTCCCTCTGATTTGTATACCGCTACTTCATGCTTGTATTCGTGTTGTATACCTGGCGGGGACCCGCGTGCGCGTGTATGCATACCGCGGCTGACAAGGAAATCTCTCTCTCACTCCGTCTGACGCGCATACAGCGGGCTATGTGTGTCATAGTTTTAGATGAGAGTCTTTCTCTCACCCCCTCCTCAGTTCGAGCGTTTTATGTCTCACTCTAAGGGTGATTGCCATGATACCCGTATGAAGTCTCTTTTTTATAAAAACCATTTTCAAATCTTTTTCATCTGAAAAATGCCAGTAAACGGGGCTTCTTCGGTATACATGCGATCATATTAAAGGTTGCGAAGATGATCTCAGCTTCGCGTGACTTACCACGCGGAGCTACGTAAACTGATATTTTGCTCTGGTATAAGCCGCTGTGGAGGGTCTTATGAGGGGGAGTGGAGCATGTTAAAGATGCATATTTGCAAGATTCATCATAACGATTTCTACCACCGAGTCAAAAGCAGAAGGTAAAATAAAAACGTAATGAATCGTCGCCTGAAGACTCTTGATATGGTAACCGTATTTTCCGCAATTATTTTTTATTCAACATTCACTTTTCATGTAATCATTATTATGTTTAATTAATTTTGTTTCAGTTGTCCTTCATCGAACCCGCGCCGGCTAGACGAGCGGAGAGGAGGGCGAACTGGCGGGCCGCGGACGCCCTCGAGTACGGGTGTCCCTGTGACACATTTGGCATCCGATGGCTGATGGAGGGCCGGTGGGGGATGGTCCACCCTGAAGAAGATTTGGACCACCCCGCTTGGGACGACCCCCGAGGTGTTTACGCGGCGTATGATCGCTACGATCTCGGGGAAAGGGTGGTCCCCCGGTACCTCCGCGTAGGCTTGCAGGGCCCGCAGGGGGTGGGCAGGTGGCGGGACGGGGATATTAAAGTTCGCCTACATAGCTAGAGGGGCTAGAAACCCCCTGTCAACACGCGTGCGCGCGCATAAACACACGCACACATACATACATACACAAACACACGCTGATCATTTGTAATACGTAAAGATTAGCGTTAACGCTTTATTTTTACGGGTGATACCCTACATCTTCCTCTTCCTTCCACTGCAAAGTCAGCGAATTCCGAATCAAGCTCATTGCCGAACGAGCTCGTCCTCACACGAGTAATCAGTTGTCTCGAGACAGCGGTGAGTGCCGGTCGGTCAGCATGCGCGTGCGATGGTGTATACATATACATAATGGTGAAAAAAACGGATTCAATGTTTCGGCGACTATGCTCGCGCCGAGAAAGTGAATTCGACGGCTGTGACGCTGAGAAACGGAGATTTATCCTCTTACAGGTAAGTGCTAATTTTAAGACTCCCCAAAAACCAAACCCAAACAAAAAATGGACCACTCTGGTGATCTCGCGCTGCGTCCCACCTCCACCCGCCCCCCGCCGATCCCAAGATTGGGAAGGGCAGCATCCCCACCTATCGCATGCCGAGCAGTAGGGTAGGAGTGGAGATAGGAGTGGGGGCCACTATAGTGGTCCCTATACTACTAGCAACAATGAATGTTTTGTAGTTTCCCCTAGCAATAGCAGTATGAAGTTCTACCCTAACAATAGCACTACGCAATATACCACGCACTTACCACAAAGTGTAAAGTCACATGGCAAGTGAACCGTTTCTTTAGCCGAAATTAACATACCGATGACTATTTTGCATGGACTTCCTGAAGGTGAAAAATACTTCATCAGCTGAATTACGAATGTAGCGACACCTGACCTTGAGGCCCATATCGATTTTAAAGATGAGCGTGCTTGCGTACCACCAGGGGTATACCGCAGTGTCCCCAGTCTACTCGAAGCAATTAACGACATACCCGTAACGGCTATGTCTCCGTTGAGCGTGTGTGTACTACATGCAAAAAGTTAGAGCACGCTTTCCAATTTCCCCCCATAATTAACAAAATTCTAAGTTTCACTCATTGTACGTGTCTTGTGGTAACGAGCCCGTATAGCGCACCGCAGCCGGCTAGCCTCACCAACGGAATACCCGATATGTTATTCGTTTATACCGACATCTGCGAACCCTAGATTCCAGGCGATGTACAAGCACCATTGCTACGTGTCGTTCCCTGAGCCGTCGATAAAAATTATAATTACGGCTCGGCGAAACTCAAAAGTTTTTCGCCGCCTTGCTACAGACCTCTTCTACGTACCAGCTTTTAAACGATAGATATCGATATAAGAGATGTATACGGGGAACCAATTCCATTCGAGGGCGGAACGCTAACCGTAACACTTCAATTCAAGCGACTAGCTTAGCTGTAGTGAAGAGAGAGAGAGAGAGAGAGCAATGGATAGCTATGATGTCTACTTTGATACATAGCTTGGTGGCGGGAGAACAGGATACAGCGGAATTAGTCAGGTTTACATAAGATCACCAAATCAGCGAGGTCATGGCATCAGTAGTTTTCTCGGTGGCTTATTTAGGCGCATTTTTCCTCTCTTAAAGCAGGGGGCGCATGCCGTAGGGAAAGAGGCTATCCGGTCAGGCCTTAACATGGCGAGAGATTTAATGGCGGCGGGGATCCAGCCTAAGGAGGCCTTTAAATCGCGTTTGCCCGAATCGGAAGTGAATTTAAAGCGCAGAGCCGAAGAAAAACTCAATTATGTTATGCAGGGGTCGGGGTATAAACTTTCAAAAATTCACAAACTTGTGCATTCACTTGGTAGTTACAGCACGCGTAGGATCAAACTGAAAAAGAAACCGTCTGCATTCAGGAAAAAACGTTCAAATTGTGTTAAGCGTAAGAGCAAAGCAGTCGTGAAAAAAACAGTTCGGAAGTAAGCAGCGTCGTCAAAGAATAATAAAAAGAAGGCGACGCGAGCCAGGACCGTATCAGATATCTTCTCGTAAAAAAAATGGCGTTTTTACATGCCCATTCGTGTGAGTGCTTGAAGTGTGAGTTGGAGCTATTTTCTCTACCACCGACTCAAACAACCATCGAGGGAACGCAACGGGTGAACTGCAAGCCGATCCCATCTCTGACGGATGATTCACCGATAGAATTTGTGGTACCTGCGCAGGGTGACGAATACATCTATCTTGCATACACCATGCGAAGTAAAAATGTCCGGATACGTTCGACCCATCTGTTAAAGTGAGCCCTGTCAATAATTTATTTCATTCGCTCTTTAATCAAGTCGATGTATTTCTCAATCAGAAGCTTGTGTCTCCGCCCAATAACGCTTACGCCTATAAGGCATACATTGAAAACTTATTGAATTCCGGACACGGTGCTAAAAGCTCCCATCTCACAAGCTGCCTATGGTGCGGTGGTACAGCTGGAAAAATGAACGATATAGCAGATGCGAATGCAGGTCTTGCTAATCGTCGAAATATCCTCAATGAGAGCAATGAAATCGATCTGCTCGGCCATCTACATTGTGACATTTTCAATCAAGAAAGATTCCTCATAAATGGTGTGGGGATGCGATTACGGCTTGTACGCACCAGCGATGCGTTCTGTCTGATGACTTCTTCAAAAGATTTCAGTATGCACATTACTGAGGCGTTGCTTCTCGTACGCCGCGCGAAAATCTCCCCGGGCATACTTTTAGCTCAAATGCGAGCATTATCAAAATCTATGGCAAAATACCCGCTAACGCGTGTCGAGGTTAAGTCTACATCAATGCACGAGGGTGTACACGGCGACACTCTGGACAATGTCATTTTAGGCGAGCTACCGACGCGCATAATTCTCGGTTTTGTTGACAATAAAGCGTTGAACGGAAATCGGTTTCTGAATCCGTTTAACTTACAGAATTATAAAATAAATTATTTACCTCTATACGCTGAGGGTGTGCAAATACCGTCGAAAGCTCTGCAGCCTAACTTTGACGATACAGGCCTGTATGTGGACGCGTATCATACATTATTCTCGAGGACAGGTATTCACTTTCTCGATCAGGGTAATTCAAGTACACGCTCAGCGTATCCATGGGGATATTGTCTTTTTGCGTTTGATCTTACGCCAGATCTCGCGGCTAACAGAACCCATCAGCTCATCCAACTAACTCATCAGAATTTGGTGAGACACGGTACCGTCAGGGTTGAAGTACGCTTCAGTGACGCTCTAACCTTGAAGTTATTATAGATTTCAGCGGGTGGACTCTCAGTTTGTCCCGAGCAGTCACAGCAGAATCATCATCATCATGAGTATCGCCATTGACATACAAGGCTTGACGGACAAGCATTGGAGCTTCATACTGAAAGAAATGGCAGTCGTGTCGGTCGATTCGTCATGGTGTGATCACTGGATAGTAGCTCCACCGCACGCATACAGACAATTGCCGAGTCATGTGAAAAAAATAAACGAATGGGTGATGCAAAATCATCACGGCATAAGATGGTCCGAGGGTTATACGTTCCTTACGGCATGTTGAGAGAATATTGCGGACTATCACGGCCGAATCTATGCGTGTGTTTGTAAGAGGGGCCGCTAAAGCATCCTATTTGACAAACCTCACCGGTTTATACATTATAAAGTTGGAGGAAGACGAGGATAATATCTCATTTCAACATCTTCCGGGCGCTGGTACTCTTTGCTCGTATCACGCTGTGACGCATAAGAATTGTCTCTACAAATGCGTTGTAGATTTCGCGACGAGAATTAAAACGCTCCTCTGCCAGAGTGAATACCGCTAATCGTTATTGGAGTATAGGACCGCAGCGACAACAACATTATTGCCAATTTTATCCTGTTATGAACAGTCTCCAAATTCTGGACTTCCTACATAATATAAATAATCACACGGTTGGCGTATATCCAGCAGACCAAATTCCAAAAGTCTGACAAAAGCCGACAGCTATTGTCGCAAACACCGATGGGCATAAACAGCCCGGAACCCATTGGGTCGCCATGCACGTCGATCGAGACGGACGCGGAGTGTAGTTCGACAGCTACGGACTACCGCTAATCATCCCACAATATCGCCATGGACTCCGGGGAAACTGTAAACTCTTTCGATTCAGCACTGATCAGCTTCAATCTGCGGATTCGCAATGTTGGGGCAGTATTGCGTTACGTGTCTTCATTATATGTTTTCTGGCTTCGGTATGCATAAGTTTAGAAGTGTATTTTCAAGTAATTTCTCTTGCAACGACAAACCAGTTAGTGACTGTTGTCGCAAGACGTTCACCCGCAAGAACGATAAAAGTATGGGTCAAATGTACAGTAAAAATTTAGCGGTAAGAGCAGCAGCTCTTTAATCTATAAATTTTCATTGTGTCCAGAGCTGCTGTACTCGAAATCTCTAATTGGTTAATAATAAAATTATCATATCGAAAAACATTCCATCGTGTGTGGAGCCTTATTTACCCGCGCGTATCAACAGCATCGTCAGCATTTTTGGTTCCGCCTGGCGACATCAGACGCATTGTATTCTACGATCTTTGACGCAATGGCTGAGTCGGTGATGGCGGCAACGCGGCCTGCAGTGGTGGGAGTATCATCGGTATGGTTATGACAGCAGTGGTGGCAAGACTCACTCTACGTCATTAATTGTCTTCGAGCAGAAGCAGGAGTAGATGCACGGTCAAAAACAGCGCGAATTGAAAGAACGTCTAGAGGCTTTTTTGCAAAATACTGCCATTCTTTGGTCAGTCGTCGAGAGACGAGCAGTGGTACAGGCTCTCACGCGTGAAATTGGTAAAATCAACATCAACCATGGACTTTTCGAAAATCAACAAGATCGGGAAGGTGGCGGGCTTCTAGCCAACGAAAAAACTATCAGAGCTGTCCCTGAAAATCGACTATAAAATCACCGATTTACGTGTTGGAAAGACACGCCATAGCCCGCGAATCATCATCGACGTCAACGGAGAGTTCACCTGCTTTCCAAATCCCTCAAGATTTGCCAAAATTCTGGATAACGAGGCTTTCTTTAGTCAAAGAGTAACCGCGGGTAATAACAATAATCTTCTCATGGAATTCCTCGGGGCCGAATTCAACTGTGTGCGGTTCAAACCGGCCCGAGGATAACACGGCTCGTGCTGCTCCCCAAACCAGGGAATTCAGTCTATCTCTAGAGGCCATGATGAACGGAACTTGCAATAAACGTGTCTTCAAGCTACAGTCGCTACTGCTGCAAACATTTTACAGCGTTAACACTCGCTCAACAAAAAGCGTGTGGTTGGGCATTGAAGTCGTGGATTCTCGTCAATTACGGCCCATTATCCGTTTCATGTGTGACAGCGATAGTTGGGTAACAGTCAACGCCCCATCACGGCTGGATTTTCGAAAACGTCTCAACAACATTGGCGCTTACCTCCGAGGAGAGAAAACGCTCACACTGTAGTGTCTTGCGATAACTACAATCTGGAATAAAGTGACCTTCTCCATGAGCCATCCGTAAGTATGAAAAACTTCAACGAATACGGGACACAAGCCATATCACTCGAACAACGTATAGACAGTTATATGACGCAGCTTCACAGTGCCATCGGCGATGTCAGAAAGTGTAAGGATGTGCTTGTCAGTGTAATTGCATCAGACATTTTCAAAATGACGGCCCGTCGTTTACGGCAGCGGATACGTAAAAAGCGCACCAAAATCCGGGAAAGTGTTCACCGCGCCCTCTTCGGCGCTCCCGGCGCCCGTTCTATCTACGCCGCGACATGCGTCACCGATAATCTCATAAGTCACCAATTAAAACGGATAATCACCAGCGTTATCATGTAAGCAGTATAGGGACCACTATGGTTCTCCCAACTCCTCGGCACGCGAGAGGTGCGGAGGCTGCCCCGCACTCCTGGGAGTGGTGAGGGGCGGCTGAAGTGGGAACGGAGCCCGAGATCGCCATAGTGGTCCCGTATTTTAATTTTTTATTTTAAAAATTTTTCGCTCCACTCCTTCCCCCCTGGAGGGGAGCGGGGCGACTGGAGTGGGGAGGGAGCGTGAGAGCTCCAGAGTGGTCCCTTTTTTGCTCGTTTGAGTTTGTTTGGAATGTAAAAGTACCACTCACCTTGAATCTATTCCGTCGAATCCATTCACTGAATCAATCACCGGTAATACGCGCCGGACACTATCACGAGCCCGGCACTCAACGATGTCTCGAAGCAACTGAAGGCTCGAGCGAGGACGAGTTCGCGCAGCGCTGAGATGAAATTGCTGACACCGCAGCGGCAGTGAGAGGATGAGGGAGGGTAGCACACAATAAAAAAAATACCGTTACGTTAATCGTTATTTATTGCGTGTTGTGTGTGTGTGTGTGAGTGTGCGTGTGCGTGTATACGCGCATGCGTGTTCACAGGGGTTTCTAGCCCCTCTGCCTATATAGACGGACTTCAATGTCCTCGTCCAGCTACCTGCCCATCGCCTGTGGGCCACGCAAGACTATGCGGAGGGGTCGGTGGTCCACCCACTCCCCGAGGTCGTAGCGATCATACGCCGCATAAACACCTCGGGGATCGCCCCAAGCGGGGTGATCCCAATCTTCCTCAGGGTCGACCGTCCCCCACCGGCCCTCCGTCCGCCACCGCATGCCAAACACGTCAAAGGGACAACGGTACTGGAGAGCGTCCGCGCCCCGCCTGTTCGCCTACATCTCCACCCATATAGCCTGTGCGGCATCGATGAAGGACATCTGAAGAAAAAAAATTAATTAACCATAATAATTATATTAAAAGTAAAAGTTGAATAAAAAATAATTCGGGGAAATCCGGTTACCAAATCGAGAGTCTTCAGGCGACGATTGATTACGTTTTTTCTCCGGTTCTGCTTTCGAGATGTCTCGCTGTCCGTGGCCCTGATAAAACAGGTTTCGCGTTATAAAAATCACACTTAAATGCTTATGATGGCTGCCTTTGGTGAATAGATTGACAACCGTGTTGTTCGATGCTTCACGCATTATATCATCGATAATTAGAAGCTTGGCGCGAGGGTCATTTGAGTAATCGGCAGACTGAAGTAAACCCTCACGAAATTTTATAGCTTTACCGTACTCCGAATATGCGGTCAGCCACTCGGAATAATAAAATTTTATTCTCTGAAAAGGCTCACTCTTCATTCGTGTGATAGACTCTAAGAATTGTTTAACAAAATATGCTTTACCACAACCTGTTGCGCCACAGATGATAGAAGTCCAGGGATGATGCCACCTCGTATCCATCGCGGTAAATGAGAAAATGTACGCATCGCGCAATATTAAAGAAGAGTGCGATTGTCTTTTTTTTTCATGAGCATGTATTTACAGCATATTTTACAATTAGCGATACCCGTACGGGAGTGAGTCATATTGCCCATCACGCCTACGCTTAATACTCGACGGTTTACACGTTTTCGTTTCGCCCCGCGTGACAACATGATGGAGCTCTGTCCGTCTGATGGTGTTATAATGCAGTACGATCGGCTCTTCAGGATTGCCAATAATGAAAGCTCGCCCGAACTCATCATTTATTAACAAGCTGTTTGCAAAATTGAGAGTGATGCCCTTAACCCTGCAAACTTCGCTCGCCGACCCGTCAGACGCGCGCATTACAAACGCGTAAAATTTTGGCCCACCGGAAATACAGCTTTTTATGTAGCTACCCTCTCAATAAGCGGCCAATTCGTCGTTTAGATCGCCTAGCAGTTGACCAATCTTTTTTTTATTTTGACTTATCTTTTATTGGTGGCTCATATTCACCAGGTTGCTCTCTCGTCTTGTAAATCACAGAACCCGTATCGCAGTACAGCGCTCGCCGATTCAGACGCTCCACGAAACTATAAAGTTTCACGCGTGCCTGTGCCGTAGTGTACGCAGCTATCACGGCACTAGCTATACTCGAGGGTACTACAGTTTCGTCTGTTGTGAAGTAATTTACATAAGGGATTTCGTTGTTCACCGGCAGTATGCCTGTAATTCCCTATTCCGGATTACGATATGCTTTAACCACATCTTGTGCACTTTTAGCTTTTAACGATTCAGCCCATGCACACTTTGAGAATGCATAGATTACAGTGGGAATGTATTGATAACCCGAATTCAAACGACTATGTGCACCCAAGTCTACAATATCTGCTTGCCAAAGTTCGTCATAGCCCCGAACTATAACGTTCTTTCGACGAAAGTTTTTCCTCGTAGGTTTATGAAACTCTTCGACTAGTTGTCTTTTATCCTCGCTCATGATGCGAGTGAGAGAGAGGAACTGACTCATGCATAAGCTTTTCAACTGCTTAATTTTTTACTTTGCAATAACGGCAATGGTGAAGGGGGTAAATTATTCACAGTATACGTCTGCTCTGTACTGACATAACCAATTATTGAACAGTTGTACTTCAGATCCACAGCAATGAATAGGTTCGTCACTGCGTTTATCTCGGCCCCGCCAACAATGCAACTGACAATCGACCACTTGCTTATACTTATAATCACAATATCGCTCATCACACAGCAATGTTTCGTAATTTGGACAACCGATCGTTTCAAGATTAAACGATTTTACACCGATTCTTTGCAAATATTCCTTCTCAATATTACCACCTTTGTAGGCAATAACGATCGATGAAGGATCATCTTTGTCCTCGTCTTGCAAGTTTTCTTGAAGAAATGCTTCCACATCGGACTGTTCATAGTGCTCATAAGGAAAGTCGGTGAATGGAATGTTGTGAATGTTTTTGGTCACATAGATGACGTTTTGTCCATCCTCGCTGGATAAATCGCTGAAATTCATGTTGAGACGGCAACTCGTTTGGATCAACTGGTACGAGTAATAATGGACGATTGCCAGTTCCTTGCCGAGCATTTCGCCATTTACCCAAAAGCCCTCTATATCAAGGATATGCATTAATACTCCTTGGATCGTATACCGAATGCTGCAAAAATATGTCTCAGCTTTGTGTTTTCCTCACCGCCCGAATTATTTCAAAAACTCACCGTCGCCTTCGTCGTCATCATCGTCATCGTTGGTGGAAAATGGTGTACGGTCCATTTAGATCACACTGTAGTAGCTATAGCAAAGCGGGTTTGCTCTAATCTAGCACCCCTATGCGGGGTTGAGCTAATGTGGCACCCCTATGCGGGGTTGAGCTAATCTGGACCCCCTATGCGAGTTCTAGCTAATTTGGAGCCCCTATTGGGGATCTTACTCAGACTTTTCCTATGCTGGTACGTGTATAAGGTGTAACGTTGCGTTACAAAAACTACGCCGAGGATGCCCCGAACGGAGCCCCGGCTCAATCCTCGTCGCGGCACACGGCGTAATTCGGACTAGTAAGTAAGAACCTTAGGATAAGCACGCGC